>SNQJ01S0105959.1:3315-22163 GCA_010110895.2 Picea sitchensis | reverse complement strand
AACGATGCTCCACTGGTGATTCATCTATCATCAATGCAACCTGTCCAATCTGCATCTGTGTAGGCAATAAGTGATAGATCATTTCCTTTTGGATACCATAATCCAAACTCTTTTTTTCCTTTGAGATATATGAAAATCCTATTCACTGCTAATACATGTGACTCCTTTGGTGCTTCTTGAAATCATGCCACCTATCAAATTACCTGCATTACATCTGGTTTGGACGTTGTCACATATAGTAGGCTACCAATCATTGACCCGTATTGCCTCCGATCTGTAGACTTTGAATCATCATCTTTTCTCAACTTGCAACTGATTTGCATGGGAGTGATAATTGGTTTGCAATCTTCCATTCTGAACCTCTTTAGCATTTCTCTGATATACTTGGTTTGAGAAATGAAAATTCATTGGTTGCTTTGATGTATCTGAAGACCTAGAAAGAATGATAGTTCTCCAAGTAATGACATTTCAAATTCATTCTGCATGTTCTTTGCAAATTTCTAGCTTAACCTATCATCAGTACTTCCAAAAATAATATCATCAACATAAACTTTAATTAATAAAATACTATCTTGAGTTACCATGATGTAGAGGTTGTTGTCTGCACTTCCTTTTTTGAACCCTGCCTGCTATAGATATTTATCCAATCTAGGGTACCATGCTATAGGAGCCTGTTTTAAACCATACAATGCCTTATTTAATGTACACACATAATCTACGTTCTTTGAAAACTAAAATCATTCTGGTTCTTTAATGTAGACTTCTTCTTCAAGTTCCCCATTTAGAAAAGATGATTTTACGTCCATCTGATACACTTTACTATTTTTGGAGCACGCAGAAGCTAAAATCAATCAGATTGCTTCCATTTTGGCAACCAGGGAAAATGTCTCTTCAAAGTCGATTCCTTCAACCTACGCATATCATTTACATACCAATCTAGTTGTGTTCCTTGTAACTTGTCCATCTTCATTCAATTTATTCATGTATACCCACTTTGTGTCGAACACATTCTTATAGCTGTTTTTAGATTTTTGTGGTGAGTATTTTCGAAGTTCTTTGCGAGATAATCCAACTGTGGATTATCCGGCAAAAACAATTAGTCCTGATGATGAATCCCGATTCAGATTCGAAATGTCGACAAAAATGACACATTCTTATAATTTGGTATTGGAACCAATGACCAAGTGTCATTTTTCTCTATTTGATCCAATTCTTCATCCATGGCCTTATTCCAAAATGCATCCTTGTTGGCATCTTCAAAACAGGTTGGTTTAATCATAAATGAGTGTGCTAGGTGCATTTTTTTCTAGTGAACAAATTCTTCTTCTAGTCTCAACTCCTGCATCTTTGTTTCTGATAACCTGATATGAAGGATGATTCTTCTATATTCGTCTACTAGGTGTATCTGGAGGCACTTACTAAACTTTCTCTTCTGCTTCTGTCATATCCTTTTCATCTTCCCCTTCTACTTGATTTTCATGTTTTGCTTCTTCTTCGTAAAGTTGTTCCATTGATTCATTTTCTTCTTCTTTTAATTCTTGTATATTTGTTTCATCAATTGTTACGTTGATGCTTTCCACAACTTTGTTCAATCTCAGGTTGTAAAACTTGTATGCTTTCCTTGTACTTGAGTAACCAGCAATTACTCCTTTGTCCACACGAGAGTCAAACTTTCTCGTTCTTCCATCTTCTCTTTTGATGTAGCATTTCTTCCAAAAACTCTGAAGTGTTTCACATTTGTTGGTCTTCCTTTCCATAGCTCGTAGGTATTTTTGTTAGTGTTTTTTATGAGCATTATACTGTTTTGAATGTGAACTGTTGTATGTATTGCCCGTGTCCAAAAGATATCTGTCAATTTGGAATCCATTAGCATTTTTTGAGCCATTTCTTGTACTGTCATGTTCTTTCTTTCAACAACTCCATTTTGTTGAGGTGTCCTAGCAATGGGAAATCACTTTTTTACACCGTGCCTACTGCAGTATTCCATAAATTACTTTGAAGTGAACTCTCCTCAATTATCATATATCAAGCATTTGGTTTTTGAATCCATTTCATTTTCAACCATTTCCTTGTAGACCTTGAAGTTTTGAAGAGCTTCTAACTTATTCCTGAGAAAGAAAATTACAGTCATTCATGTATAATCATCAACTAATAACATAAAGTATTTCTCACATTTTAAACCCCTTTTTGTAGTTGGTCCAACTAGATAAGTATGTACAATTTCTAGTGGTCTTCTCGTTGAATATTATTTTGATTTAAAACTGGTATTTGTTTTCTTTCTTTGTTGACAATGATTGCATAAAGTGTTGGTTGGTTTCGTGATTTGAGGAATTTCTCTAACTACTTCCCTTTTGCTGACTTTGACAAGGTTATAAAAATGTATGTGACCCATTGTTCTATTCCATAGCCAACTTTCATCTTCTTTTCCTAGGAAACACTTTTTATTTCCAATTTCACTTAATACATATATGTTGCTTGAAGTTCTCACAGCTGTTACAATCAATTTTCCTAAACCTTCTTTTCTTATCTCGCACTTTTGTGAATCGAAAGTAAATTTATGACCTTGGTCACACATTTGAATGACACTTAGAAGTTAGAAGATTATGTTTCATATCTTCTACTAGTAGAACATTTTTTTCCTTGGTATTCTTGTTCTCAATTGTGATTGTTCATTTTCCAATAATTTTAGCTGAATCATCATTTCCGAAGGAGGTTGATCCATCTCTTTCCTTTCCTAATGTAAGAAACCCGTCTCTATCACCTATCATGAGTTTTGAACAACCACTATCAACATACCAACCATGTTTTTTCTTCTTATCTTGTAGAGCGAGTGCACATTCTTCATTGCTATACCGATTCTTCTTTCTTATCCATGTCCTTTTCTGAGGTTCCTTCCTGTGAATTTTATTTTTCTATTGTGTTTCTCTAGGAGGGACAACCATTCTGCAATCTTTGGCTATGTATCCAAAGTTGTTACATTTTAGAATTCCACTTTAGTGCTCAAAGATTCAAACCTTTTGTAACTTCTTCTATGTGTTTCACTAGGCCTTCTTGGATAACCCTTTTGCGTATGACTTTCAAAGTTGTTTATGTTCATGTTGTTAGCTCTACAATTCACAACTTTATGTCCAAAATTATTACATGCATAACATAAACCAAAAAAGATAGTTTGATACCTAGGAGTTGAAGATCTTCTTAAAGGAGGTACTCTTATGAATCCTTCTTCTTCTTGAGGCCTACTTTTTGTGTCAGTCTTTGATTCTAAAATATGAATCTTCTTGGTGGAGGAGTGTCCCTGTAATTTTGTTTTGTAGAGATTCCTATCCCCTTTGATTGTTTTTGCATAGATTTTTGGATATGTTTCTTGTTCTGTTGTTTAGGAGCTTGATCCATTTTATGTCTGATTGTATCTAACTCCAGAATTTCCATGATGAGGTTTTTGACTGTTGATAATGTCATTCAAAATTTTTGAGTTGTTTCGCATATTTTTCTTTTGAATATCCTTTATTAATGTGAAAATTTCTTCTTCCAAATTTCCAACGATCCTGCCTCTTCCTTATAGATTTTCTTTGAGTGATTCTTCAATTATTTTATCTTCTTCAAGTTGAAGATTCAAATTTGTGATCATTTGTGCTAGTTCCCGAGTGTATTCTTTCTTGTCTAGTTCCACTTCCAGTTTCATGTTTTTCTTTTTTTCTCTTCTGATAACTTCTATGGCACACAACAATTCTTCTCGGTAGTCAACTTCTGTCTCTTTATATTCCTCTTTGGCCTCTTCATATTCTTCTTCGACCTCTTCATATTCTTCTTCAGAGTCTTCTTTATCAGAGTCTTCTACTTCCATGAATAGAACTTTTTCTGTCTCACTATTACTGACTTCATCTTCATCTGATGATGAGATGTCTTCTTTGGTGCATAAGATTTAATTGAAAATTTTCTTTGTGGTTCTTTTGTCTTTATATGTTTGTTTGCTATTTGAGTAACCTTCTTCATTTTTCTTTTTATTATGAGGACATTTGTTAGCAAAATGACCAATGCCATCACAATAAAACAAATCAAAGGAAGCTTACCTCTATACATGTCGTTGGTTCACTTGTTCAATCTTCTGAGAAAGTTGGACACATCTTCATCATCTTCTGAGACGTCACTATTGCTGCTATGTTATTTTTCTTTTTTCTTTCCCTTTTGTTTTGACCTTTTGGATTCTTTGAAGGATGCTTCTTTTATATCTGGATTTTCTTGTTCAGTTCTCATTTCATTTGTTGTGAACCTTCCATGTAGTTTGTCCATGCTTATAGATTTTATATCTACTCTTTCTTCTAGTGCTGATATCTTAGGGTCAAATCTCATAGGAAGAGATCTTGGTACCTTTTGAACAATTATAGATTCTTTGATTTCTTCTCCCAATCCAAATATTGCATTTACTGTTTCATCAACTTGTAAAAAGTAAGCTAGAATGTTCTCATCTTCCTTCATATTTAGTTGTTCAAACTAACCTCTGTATGTTTGAAGCTTTATTGCTTTGACTTTTGAATCTCCTTCATAAATATTTCGAATTTTGTCCCAAATCTCTTTAGCGGATTTACAATGTGCAACTTTGGTGAATATCGATTCTCCAAGACCATTTAGAATTTCATGTGTGCTTTGGAATTATTCTGACCGATTTTCATAGCTTTGTCATTTGTCGGCGGTACTGCTGGTGTTGTGTATCCATCTACAATTGATTGACAACTTTCAAATCCATGTTCTTGTATATATGTCTTCATCCTTATGCTCCAAAAGGCATACTTTTGTCCATCAAACTGTGGTATTCCATTTTTATACATGTTGTTGCTCTCCATGATCTACCTTTCAATGGTTAAACTGATTTCTGAAGGAAACTTCTCTGATACCAATTGTTGGATTACTGAGAGGGGGGGTGAATCAATAATAGAGAAATGTAATCATTTTTAACCATATAATACAAGTGTTTTATCAATATAGTATTATCATCCAATATTTGCAGAGTAAATAAAAAATGAACAAATGAACAATCATACACATACATAGTACACCAGTGTTTTTACCTGGAAACCCAAAGTGCGAGAAAACCACATAATTCTTTTTCTTATATGTCTTCAAGAATTACATTCATTGGAAGCACCAACTTCATTTTTTTCTAGATTCAACTAAAAGGAGGATCCAACCCTCTAGTTTCTCAGGCTACAACCTGAGGGAAGGTCCAAATCCCCAATTCTTTGGATACAAATAAAAGGAGGCTATAACCCCTTATGTTCTTCGGCTACAACTGGAAGGTGGCTACAACCACCTGTCCTTGTCCTATCCAACCACCCTGCCGTATAAGTAGAATGATGGAACCATTGTCACACTATCACTATGAGATATACTGTTGTAAACCTATACCAATAAACCTACACCAAATAAAATGTACCAATAACCTGAACCATGCATCAACCACGCATCAACCTGTATCTCAAACTGTAATCAACTTGTACCATAAACAAGTGTATCAACCGTGCACTAAATTGTACCAAACAACCTGTATTCAACATGTACCATAAAAAATTGCATCAACCATGCACCAACCTGTACCTCAACCTGCAAACCTTCCTTAACTTTAACAACAAGAGACTATCATTTTCATCAAACTTTACTTTAGTCTCCCATGACTAGTTTTGGATTAGTCAACAATCCTAACTTGAAATAATCATAACTATGTACCTGTAAGGATTAAAGATCTGAAAATAGTACATAATGTTCTTTAGTGTTTTTTATGCAATTCCTCTAAGTGTCACTACTTGGAACCTCTCATAAAAGGAGTTATAGCAAAAATGACATACCTTGTTGAATTATGGCTTATTCTAGAGAGCGAAATTGTAGAGTGTGCACTGCACAGAATATTTTTTGTATGGATCTAAAAATTTTACACACAATACTAAAGAATATAACCTAACTAACACATTTGGTATTACTAAATTTTGATCTGTTATGAATAAGTTATGATAGTTTTACCCGAAACACCTGTTTTAGACTAGTTTTAGGACTAACCACAAACCCTATTTTCCATGGAGTGTAACTCCAAAAATACAACACCCCACAAGATGAAATTTGTACCACAACTACTTAGATATGATTCCTCAATGGCCTCCCAATTTCATGGTCTAAATCATTCTAGAAAAAATATTATTGCGAAAATGGTGAGATGACTTGTAAATAACCTACCGTAGAAAGCATCATCAAAATAATTTATCCACCCTTGAATTTATACCTTATTTACTTCACATTCCCTCTAAAATTCAGCCTAGATATCCTTTGCTTACCTCAGTCACATGTAGATATTCAATATACTCAAGTGTGATTAAAATGAGAAAGTGTTTCCTCTTATTTATACTCTCCAAGTAGCTTCCTTAAAACATCTTCTAGGCCACTTTGTCCACATAGCCACTTTATCCACATAGTCACCTATGTCAAACTTTGCCCAATTTTCCACTTGTCCATGTATCCAATAGCCACATGACCACTTAACCCATTTTCCTCATTTTAGGGTTAACTTTCTTATAATCACTTTCCATAATTAGAAATTTCTCCATTTACTTTATTATTTAAATAATCCTCCTTGACTTTGTCACTTCACTTTATTATTGAAATAATCCTCTTTGATTTTTTCACTTCACTTTATTATTTAAATAATCTTCTTTGAATTTGTCACTTCACTTTATTATTTAAATAATCCTCTTTGACTTTGTAATTTCACTTTATTATTTAAATAATCTTGTTTGACTTTGTCACTTCACTTTATTATTTAAATAATTTCTTCTTTGCAAGCACTTTAACTTCTTTGACTTTTTGGGGCTTCAAGCCAATTATATGGGGGTCCTTCAACTTCGTAAGGCCATAAATCTCAAATCGTGAGGAGTTATGTGACGTTCCACATACCGTCAAAAATGGCATAACATGTACTATCCATATAGAATAGTATTATGTGCAAATATATCAAAACTCATACCATTATACATTAAACAAACTAGGGTATCTTACCCAAACCTTTGTGCTACCATAATTCTCTACCGGAATTTATTGAAGGGTTGACATCAATGACAACCAACCCAATTAATCAACATGTAAATGATTACTTGTGATTCTTTAGAATTTTGTTTCTGTTCTCAAAAATCATTAAGAGAAGCTTTCCAAGATCACCATACTTTTGTTGAGTTAAGAGGTTAGAAGGGTTGATAGTGTAACAAATATTTTGAAAATGATATCTAATATGGGCATAGGCTAGACAATCTAAGAGAAAGTGATTTTCATCTTCAACATTCTTAGTGTCACAAAGGTGACATACTCTTTCATCCCATGGAATTTTAGGAATTGAACAATGCCCAGTTTCACTATGGAGTTCATGAGAATTTGTTCTTATCTTAGCAATGCTTATTTTTTTCTTTACACTTGGAAACAAATTATAGATAATTTTGATCTTCTAGATTAGGGTTGATTACATCCTTATAATACCTTAATTTTCCTTTTTCCTCTGACTCTTTATCACACCACATTTTCTCCATAAATTTTGATTTGACATTTATTTTAATAGTATCTTTAT
This sequence comes from Picea sitchensis, assembly GCA_010110895.2. Taxonomy (NCBI): domain Eukaryota; kingdom Viridiplantae; phylum Streptophyta; class Pinopsida; order Pinales; family Pinaceae; genus Picea; species Picea sitchensis. Next base: position 14,566 of record SNQJ01S0105959.1, on the reverse strand, counting down.
TCTACAAAATGGTGTCTTCCATGATTCCCCAATAGTTTAGCCAAGACCGAGCATATTTATTCCATCCTCACTTGAGTCGATGGTGGTTATGACTCGATTTTGAATCAATTTTAGGAACCTCTTGTATTCCATGTTTTTTAACTTGTTCTTATACATTAGGTATCTAGTCATACCCATGCTCTCAATGGGAGAGATGATTGTTTCTAAGAGGAGGATGAGATAGGGCGTATTTCCTTTAATTTTGAGATTATATGTTATAAAATTCTTTTGTATTTTCTCTATCTTTATCTAGGATTCACGAGAGATACTACAACCCCAGACTTCACATCCCTAAAGAATAATAGGTGTAAAAAGAGTCTCAAAGAGGATTTTATTCTTATCCCAACTCCAAATATCAATTAATTTACAATTTTGTTCAAGCCCATAATAAGATTTCCATCCCCCAATAATCCTTTTCTTAATGCTATAATTCAAATTGAGCTTGTGGTGAATATTAATTTCAAGATATTTGTATGAATTCACTTCCTCCAAGTTGTTTTTGTCATATACGAAGGTTTCATGGGGTATCTTATTGGATTTAATAATCATGACCTTACTCTTATCAATATTAACAGTCATACCCATATTGGAGCAAATATCGTTGAGGATTCTTAGTTGGTTTTCAAGATCATGGGGACTCCTTGCCATAAGAATGATATCATTGGAATAAAGAAAAATATTAATGACTATACTAGTGAGAGTAGGGCCGACACAACCTGTTTTTTCCAAGCAATCTTCTAACTTGTCAATGTATATGCCAAAAAGGGTAGGGGACAAGGGACAATGTTCTTTGACTCGAATATTACAATTAATCTCTTTTTACCATCCCTCATTGTTTTTAAACTTAGCAATAAAATTCTCATACATCCTTATTGCAACAACCCTCAACTTTAGAGGCACGTTTATCTCTTCTAACCTATTCCAAAGGTTTTTTCTAGGAACCATGTCAAAATCTTTTCTAAAGTCGACAAAACAACAAAATGACTCTCTCCATGCCTGTGTTGACCATCTTGAAGATTGTTCGTGTGGGTTTAGGTGCAACCCAAGCTTTTTCACCATGTCTCCCGTCAAGAAATTATGATTCTCCCCACTATCCACCATAGCTAACAATACTGACTTCACATTGATTTCGGCCTGCACATAGCAAAGTCTCATCTCATCTTTCTCTTGGCTCTCCATGGATTAACCCTCCATGAAAATGTTCAATACTAGCAAGACTCTAAGATATGGGTTGTCTTCCTTATCCAAAGCATTCAAATTATGTTTCAAGGGACAATTCTTCACATAGTTCTCCTTGGCACACATCCATAGTCTTCGCTTCCCTTGGGTGTCTTCATCTTTCCTTTCTCCTTCCTTTTTACCTTCACTTGTTTTTTCTTCTCACCTTGGGTGTCCTCATTATTCCTAGAACCTATCTTGGGTTCACTCAGAAAGTCCAACAATTTTTCCATTGTGGTGATTGTTGTTGCAAGTTTTTTCACGTTTCGTCATCGCAGCTCACTTTGCACCCACAGTTGCAAACCATTCATGAAGTGGAAAAGTTTGTCTTATTTTGACATGTCTTTGATCTCCAACATGACCCTAGTGAAATCCTTGATAGGCTTGGATTTTACTAGCATGTTTGAGATACAATAACTAATTCCTTGTGATCCATGCTTGCTTCCTCATACCAAATTGTGCCTTCAAGGCTACCTTCATCTTTGCCCAATTTTCTATATTCTCAACAATTTTCTCAGTTGTTAAGTCTTCCACCTGATTCCTCCACCATATATTAACGATTCCTATTAAGAACATTGCTACAATGTTCACCTTGGCTTCATCCAAAATTTCGTTGAAATGTTCCAAGTACTTCTCAATGTCCCAACAAAAGTTTCCCAACAACTTAGCATTGTGAGTACCATAATATGGTTTGGGTTCTTTTATCTTGATCATCATCGGCATGAAAATAGATCTTTGTTTGTTAGCCAAAGATCGTTCAACAATGTCATGGTGTCATCTTGGTCTTTCAACCTCTGTGTGACTACGAAAAGTGCATCCTCCATTGCCTTGAGTCTATCCTGAATGTCGTTGGTCAAGGTGTCGGTCATCACATGAACAATTGAATGAAACTCCCGAATTACTTCATTAAACCCATGCTTCATCTTGTCCATCTTAGCCTCCATCCAGTCAAGCTTATCACCAAGCTGAGACATTGTGTCCGTCATTTTCTCGACAGTACTGTCCAAAATAATGAGTCATTCCTTCATTCTCTTGGTCCTAGGCTCCCTCTCGGTGTCACTTCCATCTGCATGCAACCCCGCCATGGATGGCCCTCCAAGTATCTTCACTTTACTTGCAAAAGGGTTCTTCCAAGGTACCCAAGAGTTCGTGTGAAGACATATTCAAAATTCTTTGATCAACTCTGCAGTTACTTATGCGATCGGGTTTGTGAAAATCCTGCATTCTCCTACCTTTCCGAAGTGCTCGGTTCAACCTCAAAACTATGTGATTGGCCTGCTCAAGGGGTGCACCACACCAGTCATGACTTTGTTTGCAACTCATCCCTTCATTTCTATCACAAACCACCAAGTTTACGCTCAGGTTGCCTCTATGACGAGTTAGTCCATTGAACCCTTCACCAAGCCTGCATCCAGTTTCACCAATAAGTGCGCCCCTTCCCACAATTGTTTTAATTGTAGTAGTGGTGAGGAGCAACAAACTGTTTCTCAAAGTTTGCTTTGATACCACCTTTCATGACCCCATAGGACACCTGATCAGATCTTGTGATCGTTCACCTCTTAAGGGCATGCAACACCACGAGGGTTCTTACTTGGTTTCTTGACACACCAAGAATACTTCGTCCGGACTATGCCTCTTCACCTATAGCATTCCCATAGTCCATTCTAGGCTACTATCGAGTCACACTCCTACTCTAGTAAAAATCTTGTATACGTAGACAATTGTTAACATAGTTTAACACAGTCTTATATAAGGTGTGTGCCCCCTTGGTGCCACACTTCACCATTGTGCACCCAAGGTGCTTTTGCTCACACCCAAACGTCTTCATTCACCCAACCAATTGCTTCTTCCTTGTGTTGTTTGTTCGTTTCGTGATTGGGTGTCGTGGGAGACCTTACAAGTAGTATTTAGTATCATGTATGGGATTAATGATCAACACTTCTAAAAAGCACATAATCATATTGGAGAACTAGGCGATGACCCTAAGGAAGATTAACATTCTCGTGTATATTATCTAGGTTGAAACTGTTTTTTAGTCTTAAAATAAGACATAAACTTTCTTCTTATTAGTTAATAATTTACCTTTCTCAAATCTAGATTAAGACCCGATACCCTTTACCACCTTCAACAAAGAAAAAAAAAAACTAAGTTATCATTATTTTATGTATTAAAAATTGTTTTATGATTTTTACATCCTCCCCACTCCACGTGCGGCCAAGTCATATGAATAGATCAGGTAGAGACCAAACGRTATGAAGATCAAGCAAACTGATACTGAATAAGCATGAAGCTCTAAAGTATTTAATGTGGCTTGGTGTAATATATAAGCCATTAAATTTTTGCACACAAGAYCTAACGTCTGCATTTACCTATCGTAAATACTCTACATTATGGTTGATAATGTTTACCTAACCATTGTCCAAATAGAATGGACAAACKGCACAGAAAGRACAAATATGACCATTATGAAGACCAAAGCATTCAAGTGGCGATAGGTTTGGAGTTTGCAMTGTAAGTCGAGGCAGTGGGGGAAAACGAAGAAGTCTTTTATCATTTTATTGGAATTTGGTTATATAAGAATTTTATTGGAATCGGGTTAATAAGAATTCTTGGAATTCCATTTGTATTTTTGAGTAAAAATAAATTGCAATAAGTTAAAAATTAATAATTAATAATTAAAATTTAAGATTCTTACCATTTGTAATGAAATAAATAAATAAATTATATATATATAGTCTGCGGTTATATCAACCGTCCATCTATTTTAAATTCAAGTTGCCGCAATGTGTTTTATATTCATTATCTGTACTTTTTATACTGTCCGCAAAGGCAGTGTATATTGCCAAAAAGTTCTTCAAATTAATATGATATTCTATTTTATTATTGTCGAAGAATTCTAAACATTTATAATCCGGATTTTGTTGAAATTTAGATTTTTTTAACAATTTAAAAATATAATTTATCATAACATATTATGAGATTTTTTATTAAGATAATTTAAATTAAATCATAACATATCCTATAGATAAAACGAAACAATATTTCATATCAAGCTTCACCTTTCATCATTCCACTTTGACATGGGCCATTCATTGATACCTCCTTTTATAAAAAGCTAGGGCCAATAATATTGTAAAATCTGAGCTTTGCTTAACTGTCTTGCAACTGACAGGTAATGCTCCTGTGAAGCATTGTTCATATACTTCCATTTATTCTACTTAGTAATGTAACATGGCCTGCATTCTTCAACACGGTTTCAGGTTCAGCGATCAAAATTAAATTTTCCGTACCCGTTTCAAAAGGTTTAATTCAATTTTCCTGAGCCCTTTCAAAGGTTTAATCCTTTCTTAAAATATAATTTACAAATCAATTTAAAAAAACAAAAAAACAAAGTTTTAAATTTAACTATTCTTAAAATATAATTTACAAATTAATTTAAAAAAAAAACAAAGTTTTAAATTTAACCATTAAGGATTAAATATTTTTAGCTAATATTGATAACTTGTTAGTATTATAATAATTCAAATTACATATTTATTTTTAAAAATTAATTAAACATAGTTGATTTAAATTGTAATTAAAGTGTTGTTGTCCTCAGGGGTGTAGAAGCATTGACAAGTGTCTTATAAATAGAAGGAAATGTAAAAATTAGGTTTCAAGTTCTATTCTCATCTTGATTTACCAGGGCAGAACAATTAAGAAATTTAAAAATTCAAATAAATTATGTAATTTATTATGAAAATCCTAAAACCAACATGTATGACTTCTGAACAAAAAAGTTAGTAAATTGGTAATTTCATTTGTCTTGTATATAACAGGATTAAAAAAAAAATTCTAGAGATATTTGAAATTTTGAATATAAAAATAATTTTCTAGAGATATTTGAAATTTTGAATATAATGATTGTCTATTTTAATTTAATAAATTTTATAAAAATTTGAAAAAATTATATATTTAAGTATTTGTAAGATGTATACTACTAACTTTTTCATGTTTTAAATTTTAGGCAGTAAAATTCAAATTTTCGAATTCGAATTAGGTAACTATGTCAGGTAGCATTTACAAATTATATGTCACTGCATTTGTAATTTCAACCAGTGTGTAATTTTGAATGTGTAATTTAAAATTTGCCTTCTATCCAAAATTGTATTTAATAAACATTCCATCCAGCAATTAATAATAATTTGATTGATTTGGCCCTCCGGGGGTGAAGAGCAATTAGAAATAAAGGAAATTGATTTGGCCCTTTATCTTCTGTGTTGCTTAGAGCCAACACAAAAAAAAACTTGCTCGATTTGCATTTCTAAGTCTAAAACATATATTCATTAATCACCATATACATGTTTTTAGTTTTCTGGAATTTGTAATTGATACGTCAACGTGGAATTTGAATATGTTTTCAAGTTCCTGTCATATGGAGGAATTATTTTTAGTCCCTGCCGGAAGGCAGCAGGGACTCTTGTAATCGGTATGCCATTTTTTCAGTTCGGAAATCAATGTCTTTTCATGTTTTTAATGGAAGGTTTTCACACATGTTTAAATTTTTCAAAAATGTTTACAATTTTTCCAAGAGCATCTTATCTTTATATAATGTTCTTATGTGGCAAATGTTCATTTATCTAGCATTTTAAGGTATGTTTATGTAATGTGTGTTAAAGATTGTCAACAAATTCTCAGGATGAGGATTTCAGATCTTATAATCGAGAGTTGGTTGTAATCAATAATATTAAGTTAAAATTTAGTTATGAGCGCATTCAATAATTAATTTTTAATGTATATTGTTATAAATTGATGCATGTCTGTAGAGGCTAAGTGTGAGTAAGCCTACTGTAATCTCTTTGACTCGAATAATAAGACAATCTATACCTTTGTTTGGTGGACATAGCCCAATGTTTAGGTAAACCACATTAAATCTCTGTGTTTTTATTTTATGCTTAAATTATGATATTTATGTTTCCGCATTTACAAATATAACAATGGTGTGAGAGCGTTTCTGATTAGAGATCGGTGAATATCAAAAGAGGTTGGAGGAAAAGGGAGTCGAGGGCATCAAATTTTTGAAGGTGCGTAGATCTCCAAATTTCCGCAAATCTCTCCTCTCGAAGGTCGCGACGGCCAATTATTTTTGGAAGTGCGTAGATCTCTAAATTTTCCAAATTTCCGCAGGCCAGCAATAACGAGAAGTGCGGTGGCGCGTGAGTAATTTTTCAAAATTTCCGTAGGCCAGCCGTAACGGGAGGTGCAACGGCTTTTTCCAAATCCCCGCAGTCAAGGCATCACGTGCGGTGGCTCCTTAAAAAAATATTCCCGTATGGTTTTTAAGCTAAGGTGTTTTAAATTAAGCAGGAATATTTTTTAAGGGTGCGAATGTCATATGTATAAAGGAAGGCGAATGGCATACAATATATAAGAGTGGAGGATGTTTTTTAATAGGCTTATTATATTTGGAATTAATTATAATAAGTAAAAGGTGGAAGGGATTATAGTAAAAGAGATTTTTTTATTAAAAGGTTTTCTTTATTAATTTTTTTTTTTATTAAATTTTGTAAAGATTAAACCATTATTCCTCCACATATTTTTTGAAAGGGCCTTGGATATTACAAGTACTGATGTTTGTTTCTTATGTTTTCTTTAATGGCAAAGATGTAGAGTGCTAAGTTCGAAATTGAAAAATTCAATGGCAAGAACAATTTCAAGATCTGGAAGGTTAAGATACACGATCTGCTCGTGCAACAAGGCATTGTGAAGGCGCTTTTGGGGAAAACAAAGCAACCCACATCTATAACAAATGAAGACTAGGATGAGATGGATGTGAGAGCACTGAGTGCCATACGCCTGTGTTTGACCGATAATGTATTGTTTAACATTGTTACAGAGAAGACAACAATAGGTTTGTGGTCAAAGCTCGAAAGCCTGTACATGACGAAATATTTGACGAATAGGATCTTCCTGAAAAGACAATTGTACAGTTTGCAGATGAAGAAAGGTGCGAGTATAGTTGATCATTTAAATACCTTTAATACTCTCTTAGTTTAGGTGACTAGCATGGGAGTGAAATTCGAATATGAAGATAAGACGATTACATTATTATGTTCTTTACCCGCATCATGGGATCATTTTGTTACCACTATTAGTTTCAGTTCAACAGAAAGTATTGAGTTTGATGACATTGTCAGAGCTTTATTGTCTGAGGAAACAAGGAAGAAATCCAATCTAGAAACCCCTACATTTGAGGCGATGGTGATCAGAGGCAGAACTAAAGAAAGATGACACAGTTAGAGGGATTTCTCTCGGTCAAAGTCGAAGGGAAGAAAGAGAAAGATTAAGTGTTGGTTTTGTGGAAAATATGGACACCTGAAGAAGGATTGTTGGAAGCGACAACAAGCCTCCAAAGAAGACCCTTCAAAGGAAATGAAGGAAGCAAATGCAATCGAAACAGGTTTAGCAACAGGTTCAGGTATGACTGATGAAGTTTTATCAATTAGTATTGGTTCATGTTATGATCAACAATGGTTATTAGATTCTGGTGTTTCAAACCACATGTGTCTTCATGGACACTGGTTTATTACTTATCAGTCTATAAATGATGGAATAGTTTATATGGGAAATGATATCTCGTGTAAAGTTGTAGGAATTGGTAGCATTCGAATTAAGATGTTTGATGGAACTATTAAAATATTAACTGATGTAAGACATTTACCTGAGCTTAGGAAGAACCTAATCTCTTTGGGAGCCTTAGACACTGGAGGATATAAAAGTATTGTTCAAGGTGGAGTTATGAAGGTTTACAAATGAATCCTACAATTCATGAAGGCGAAGAAGGTTGGTAACCTGTTTCTGTTAGAAGGGAGGACTGAATCAGATCATTCGATAGCAGTATCTGAGAATGACAATGATTCTGTTTGACTGTGGCATCAATGGTTGGGCCATATGAGCGAACAAGCATTAAAGGTATTAACTCATCGCAAGTTACTTCCTACTCTAAATTCTTTAAAGTTAGATTTCTGCAAACACTATATTTATGGAAAACATAATAGGTAGAAATTTAAAACCGAAAGACATACCAGTAAGGGAATTCTTGACTATATCCATTCTGATGTTTGGGGACCATCCCCTACTATTTCATATGGAGGATCATCATTTTTTGTAACTTTTATAGATGATTTCTCTAGGAAGGTGTGGATCTATATGATGAAAAGTAAGGCTAATGTATTTACAATTTTCAAGCAGTTTAGATCTTTAGCGGAAAAGAGCACTGGTAGATCCATTAAATGTTTAAGAACTAATAATGGTGGTGAATTTTTGTCAATGGAGTTTGAGAATTATTGCAAGGAATTTGGGATCGATAGGCATAAAACCACTGCCTATACTCCTCAACAAAATTGAGTTGTTGAATGCATGAACATGACTCTTCTAGAGAGAGCAAGGAGTAAGTTGAGTAACACCAACTTGCAGCAGGAACTATGGGCATAAACTGTATCTACAACTTGTTATCTGGTGAATCGATCACCATCAACAACAATAGAGTGCAAAATTTCTGAAGAGGTATGGAAAGGTCACCCTTGTAATTATTCTATTCTTAAAGTTTTTGGTTGTGATGCCTATGCTCTAATTCTAAAACATCAACGCTCTAATTTAGATCCAAAATAAAATATTTATCTTTGTTGGATATGGTGATGGTATTAAGGGGTATAGGTTGTGGGATCCTACTACCCACAAAATCACCATTAATAGAGATGTAATATTTGATGAATCATCTCTCATCAAATCAAATGTAGATGTTCAAATGAAACAGGAAGAGGCACCAAAGTATCAACAAATTCAGTTTGAAACCAATGAAGGAGAACACAAACAAGTTTCATAAGATGTTCATGAAGAGTCTCCTGCAGAAGAGGAGGACATGGTTGATCATGACAATCCATAGATTGCGGATGAGCCACAAAATTCCCTAAGGAGGTCTACATGAGTCAGAAATCCTCCAAGAAGGTATGATGATTTTGTTTCATTAGTTTCTTTAAGTACTAATGATGATGAACCTTCATGCTATCAGGAAGCTGAGAAGGGTTCTAAAAGTGATAAATGCAAAGAAGCAATGAAGGATGAAATGAAGGCATTAGAGAGGAACGCCACATGGGACTTGGTAGAAATTTCAAGAGACAGAAAAATTGTAAGTTGCAAGTGGGTCTACAAGCAAAAGAAGGGTGTTGATGATAAGGTGGACAGGTACAAAGCAAGGCTGGTTGCGAAAGGATATTCTCAGAAAGAAGGTATTGACTTTCATGAGATTTTTTCAGCAATTGTTAAGTCTGTTTCAATTCGAATTGTGTTAGCATTAGTTTCCTTACTTGATTTGGAGTTGGAGCAGCTGGATGTTAAAACTGCTTTTTTACATGGAGATTTGGATGAAGAAATTTACATGGAACAACCGGAAGGGTTCGTTCATAATCGCAACAAGAAATTTGTTTACAGGCTAAAAAAATCAGTGTATGGTCCGAGGCAATCGCCTAGACAATGGTATAAGAAATTTGACTCTTTTATGGTGATCCAGAATTATAAAAGGGGTGAGTATGATCATTGTGTCTACTTTAAGAAATTGAATAATGACATATTCATTATCTTAGCATTGTATGTTAATGGTATGATTTTAGTAAGAAAAATCATAACTGAAATCAACGGGTTAAAGGCTCAGATGGCTAGGACGTTCGATATGAAAGATCTAGGAGCAGCAAGGAAGATTTTGGGCATGAAGATATTTAGAGATAGGAGGAATGGTAAGATTTGGTTGTCATAACAAATTATGTTGAGAAGATACTTTTGAGGTTTGGTATGAATGATGTGAAACCACTTTCAGTCCCTTTGGCATTCCATTTTAAGATTTCTTCAAGTTTATGTCCTAGTACAAATGAAGAAAAGGAATATATGTCTCGAATACCATATGCTAGTGAAGTAGGAAGTCTAATGTATGCGATGGTTAGTACAAGGCCATACATTTCACATGCAGTTGGGGTTGTCAGCAGATATATGGAAAATGTAGGTAAAGAACATTGGGAAGCAATGAAATGGGTTTTTCGGTATCTGAGAGGCACAAGTGATTATTGTATCACCTATAACAGTGGTTGTGAATCAGTTCGTGGATATGTTGATTCTGATTTTGCAGGTGATCTGGACAAGAGAAGGTCAGCTTTGGGGTATATCTTTACTCTTCCAGGTGGATCTATCAGTTGGATGTCAAATCTACAGAACATTGTTTATTTATCCACTATAGAAGCAGAATATGTAGCTTCTTCACATGCTTGCAAAGAGGCAATTTGGTTGAAAGGTTTGTTTGGTGAGTTTGGAAGGGTGCAGGACAAAGTAAATTTACTTTGTGATATTCAAAGTGCTATTCACTTGGCTAAGAATCAAGCCTACCACAATAAAACAAAACATATACCTATCAAGTACCATTTTGTAAGACAGGTTATTGATGAAGGTGGAGTCACTCTTGAGAAAGTGCATAAGAAAGAGAATTGCGCAGACATGTTCAAAAAAACAATACCGTTAGAGAAACTACGATGGTGCTTGGCTTGTCTTGGTTTGCAGAAAAGGTGATGAACAAAGAAAGAACAAGGTATCAGGTTAATTGTTTTCAAGGTGGAGATTGTTAAACAGTGTCAACAAATTCCGAGGATTAGGATTTCAGATCCTATAATCCAGCGTTGGTTGTAACCAATAATACCAAGTTAGAATTTAGTTATGAGCGCATTCAATAATCAATTTATAATGTACATTGCTATAAATTGATGTATTCCCGTAGAGGCTAAGCATGAGTGAGAAGAGTGTGAGTGACCCTGCTGTAATCTCCTTGATTCAAATAATAAGACAACTGATACTTCTGCTTGGTGGACGTAGACCAACGTTTGGGTGAACCACGTTAAATCTCTATGTTTTAATTCCATGCTTGAATTATGATATTTTTGTTTCCGCATTTACAAATATAACAATGTGCTCATAT
>SNQJ01S0105958.1:19103-49086 GCA_010110895.2 Picea sitchensis | reverse complement strand
GGCACTTGGGATTTTTAAAAACCTACCATAGGGTCAAGAAGGAATTTTTTTGGGATGGCCTTAAAAATGATGTTCAAAGGTTTGTGGAAAAATGTTTGGTTTGCCAAAAAAATAAGGTGGAAACAATTAAGACCACAGGTCTTTTACAACCATTAGTCATCCCAAGTTAGCGTTGGGAGGATATTTCCATGGATTTCATCACAGGGTTACCGAAGTTTGAAGGAAAGAGTGTCATCATGGTGATTGTTGATTTTTAATGTATTACTGACCAAGTACTCACACTTTTGTGCACTCTCTCACCCAAAGATTATTGTAAGTGAAAAAGATCCCATCTTCATTGGACATTTTTGGATAGAATTATTTTCTTGTTTGGGTACTCAATTGGCTCATAGCTCATCCTATCATCCTCAATCTAATGGACAAACCGAGATAGTGAATAAATGTCTAGAAGGCTACCTTCGTTGCTTTGTCTCTAATAAACAAACACAATGGTTCAAATGGTTACCCTTGGCAGAATGGTGGTATAACACTTCCTTTCATACTGCAACAAAAATGTAAAAATGACACCATTTAGGGAACTCTATGGATACCACCCTCCTTCCATAAGCTTCTTCTCTCTAAAAGAAAAATCTAAGGTTCAAGTGGAATATCATCGAGCATCAATAACAAGTTCTCAAATATTAAGGGACAATCTAACCATGGCACATGTCATTATGAAACAACAAGTAGATCAACATCATGAGTGAAAGAAGTTTTGAAGTAGGGGGATTGGGTTTTAAGACTACAACCATACAAAAGATGTCCCTCAAGTACTATGGCCCTTATAAGGTGTTTCAAAGATTGGTACTATATGGCATACAAATTGGAGTTCCCTGCATCTTCACGAGTACACCCAGGTTTTCCATGTTTCATGCTTAAAGAAGGTTATGGGTGAAAAGATCCAGTTCAAACTATATTGCGAACTTGACAAGGAAGGAAAATCATATTAGACCTCAAGCCATCAACACGACGAGAATTCACCATCTGAGGGATAGATCCATTTCAGTGTATCTAATTAAATGGAGGAAATTACTGGGTGAAGATTCCACTTGGGAAGATGGAGTCTTTGCTCTGAGAAGCATCAGTTACTCAAGTGTTGCGGCTTACTTGTCTCAAGGGGGAGGAGCATGTTAAAGCCCTAAATAGTGGCTAATTACCCTTAATTGGGGCATATTATATTAGTAATTTTATTTTATGTCCTCTTTAGGGGCCATTAGTTGTAATTATACCTCCTAGTCTCCTATATACCAAGGGAGACATTTTCATTACCTGAATCATCTTGTAATTGAACAATTATGTGGGCATAAGGAGGTTGCCCCCTCCTAAGAGGCTTATTATCTGAATTTTCTCTTTTTCAAAGTTGAGTACTTATTACGAGGTTTTTCTATGCTATACTGATATTTGGTTCCTAATAGTTGTACACAATTTGTTGCTAATTTTTGGTTTGATGATATTAATTTTTATTTAACACATGGTTCTGCTCCTCTCCATCTTGATCCAAAAAAAGATAAGAGCATTAAGACTAAAATATGCACCTTTCAAGTTGGTAAATGACATATTATTAGTGGGAATTTGGATAGTGTTCTAGCTATTTGGAAAGAGATGAAATGAGAGAGAAGTATTATCTGACTATGCGAGGTGAAGCTGGTGGAAACTTTGGTGGGGACACCACTACTCACAAGGTATTAAGAGTTGGGTACTATTATCCCACTTTGTTCAAATATGCCCATGCATTATGTCGTAAATGCATAATCTTCCAAAAGGATGTTGGACAAGTAAAAAAGGTAGCATTTCCTTTGACTGTCTCGGTGGATTCACCTTTGTTGATTAGGTCACCGACATCATGGGGCCAATTAACCCACTTCTTCCGCGGCACATCGCCATTACATCCCATTACATCAATGGTTATTTTACCATATGAATTACGAGGGGCTACACCAGCGAAAGTGGTAAACACGAATCATGTATTATATTTCCTTAATTTGAATATCATTACTATATTTTGTATTCCTGAGTGTTTGGTCTTTGATAATGATTCTTACTTTTTGTCCCTCGATATGAGTGTTTTCTTTGGAAGAGGGATCAAGCAATTACGCTAGATGTACCCCAAGGAAGCGCCTGAGTAGAATCAACGAATAAAAATTTGATAAAATCATCAAGAGAACAGTTTATGAAAACCACAAAAAATGGCACAACACGCTTTTTAATGCACTCTGGGATGATAGAGAAACACCTAAAAAATTTGTTGGTAATTCCCCTTTCTTCCTTTTCTACAGAAGAGAAGCAATTCTCCCTCATGTTCTTCTTCTCTCTCTGCAACTATCGCGGGAAAGTTCGGGGAAGGGAATGCCCTCCTCTTGAAAGTCCAATTAATGCCTTGTTGAAACTAGAAGAGGTAAGAGAACAAGAAAAGGAGAGACTAGATGGAATCAATAGATTGTGTGAAAGGTTGGTTTGATTCAAACTCTTCTTAGGATAGAAACTTCAGTGGGAGATTTGGTTCTCAAGTGGGATAAAGCTCACGAGGGAAAAGGGGAACACACCAAGTTATATAACCTATGGTTGGGGCCTTTCATAATGTTGAAAAACTAGGTCCCAACTCCTCCCACATACAAAGTTTGGAGAGACATCCAAACACCTTCCCAGTGAATGACCAAGCTCTAAAAACATTTTTCACGATAGAATTCAGTCCACCTTTGTACATAATTTTTTCTATTTTTGATTTATTTTTGGTTTGGTTTTGGTTTTTTTCGGTACATTTGTTTTTTCGCTTCTTTACAGTTTAAACCATGCATGTGTGCCTTTTAATTCATGAAGGGAAACCATAATTCCTTATTATGAAGCAACAATCAAGGTATTCTCAGAGCATCAATGTGCTTAATTTCCTGAAATGCGGACTAGCTAAAGAAGTTTTCTGTTCGGAATAGGTTTCATGGTTTCACTTTATAATTATGGTCGAACGACCATCATCAAACTCTTTACCTTGTCGGATTTTAAAGGAAATAAAAATCAAAGTATTCCTTCCTGTCCTTGAAAATTAGTTTCATCGAGAAAAATAATTTTAGATCATAATGAAGAAAGGTTGTCAAGCAAAAAATTAAAGAAATTTTGGAAATGCCAAATTGATACGGTGAAATTTTCAACATCGCCGCTCTTACGAATATCATTTGAAATTTATGTCCAGTTAGCAAATGAATTTCACCGAGGTTATTGGGAAGTGTTTGTAAACTAGTCGAGACACTGAACATGTATGCTGGAAATGGGTAAATGCATACATGATGCCAAGACAACATGTCCGAGAATGAATGACTCAGCAGTGAAGTAATGTCGAGTTCAAGAAAATTATCAAGTATAAAATTTCGATATCGATCATAAGTTCCTTCGTATTTGAATTGAAATTTATTGAATGAGGGTAGGCGTCAGAGTGGGTTAATTAACATACATGTCGAGGATATGGATGCACAACGACGGTAAGCCTATCAACGATGCTCCGAGGCCATTGGATTAAATGTTGTTGCTCTTGTAATTAAAATTTTTTACTAGATTTCATTTTAGCGAAGATATCTGAAGATGGGTTGTGTAATGATTGTTGAAATTTGATTGAGATGCTTGATCTTCTTCAGTTGTTATTTGATCTGCAATCATTCTAACAAACCTAACCTGAACTTGTGGTGATCACGAGGAGATAAATGTTTCTCGATGAAATTAAGCCATTGTTGGCAGTCCTACATATTTTTTTCTTTTTAAAGTGACAAATGACAATTCATGTAGCTACCTATGCCTCATCATAAAATATTGCTATTTGAGGTGACTATTTGGTTGTAAAAGGATGTTTTGATTGTTCTTGTTTATTTTTATATGGCTAACGTTTTCGTACTTGATTCATGATTGAAGCATGAATCAAAGCATTCAAACTTAAATGCATTTTAATTCTATCCAAAGCTTGTTTTTTAAAAGGGTCAATGTGCTTACAATGGGCTTACATCTATTTCATTTTAATGATTTTTCTGAGCTTATCATATACCAATGAAATGATTATGTTGAGTTTCTCTTGGACTGTAAGCTAATATTTTGAATACTTTGTAAATATACCAAGAATTGATTGACATTTGGACTATAAGCTTGTTCGTTTAACATTTTTGGTAAATCAACTTTTATTTTAATTTTTTTTTTTATTTGCTTTGGATTGGCAAAGCGCATCCTCTCTAACCTTTTACCAAATTAAGTCATACCCATTACATGTCGTGAGATTAAATACCCTAGGAAAGGTACCACATTACTTCATTTTTTGGTTAGGTTTGGTGTGAGATCCCTCATTACGAGATAGGGTCTTGGGTTATGCTCTGTACTCAAAACGCTCATTACCAGAAACGCCCGAATTTCATGACTGAAACCCTTATTTCTTATGTTATGGTTGCACTGGTTTGTTCCTAGTTTTGCTTCCATCATTTTAGCTTAGGTTTGTCTCCTTCACTGCTATCTCCTAAGAATACAATGAGATTGGTTCTTATTTGTTACCATCTATTTGAACCCTTATGGCCCCTGTCGTCCGAGTTGAGCCAAATGGCTCCCAAACTTTGTTTATGTACGATGATGCGAGTGAGGATCTTAAGAACCAGGGTTGTGAGTTGTGTTTATTAAGAAATTCCAAGGTTATAACTCCTAAGTGGCCAAAAAATCCTCCCTCACATTTGATGGATGCAAAACCAAGGTGGGTGATATGTAGTTGGATATCACCGAATTTTTTGAGTGAAGCAACAGGGCTCCCTTTGATTGGTCAAAAGTGGTTTAAAATTTGAAATTGGACGAAGGAGTACCCTAGGACATTAGGTCACCTCGAGGAAATATTCATTAGCGTGACAAGGTATTTGATCTCCACACTCAAGGTTAGGTGGCGTGGTCTGTTATCAGTTCTTAAACAAGTTATTACCTTTGAGGGTTGTTATGGCCTGGTTTTTTCTTTACCATTTGTGATTTCTCATGCATTTTATTGGATTCCATTTAAAAATGTCGTTTTTCCTTCTAAGAAGTTTGTATAAAATGTCAAAGAGATATAAGAAACAAAACTTAGATTCAAATACTCTTTGACAATACATGGGTTGATTAAAGTGCACGGTAGTTCATCACATTTTAGAAAACACTTGGTGAGAGTTGGGATGGTGTCATAACCCTAATGGTTTTCGTTACAGTGAAACCACAGCCAGAGACCCATGTAATGGATAAGCCAATGATAGATAAGCCTCTTAAGTTCTCAATTGACAACCCATATGAAATCCTTTTGAGAGCATTATGCGAGCCAGCATGTGGAGCAACATGGTTTTAATTAAAGTTTATCAAAACTTACGGTACATGGGCAAATGTCTATCCGACCCTACTAACCATTAACTAGAAACCAGGAAGAGATTGAAAGAGTCAAGAATTAGGGTTTTGTAACAAGAAGGATGAATTGGAGCTCATTTCTCAAAGGAATTTCGCGTGAAATCCAAACCCTCATTGATATCGATCGAATCGATCGAGATCCATGAGGATCCGGACTCCGAGATCGAGAGGTTTTTGCAACAGGAAGATCTGAATTGCTCCCAACTAGACCAAACATTCGATTATGTGAATAAAATCCAACTGTGTCTAAAAGACATTAAGGAATTTACAGGTATCAAGCTCAATCAAAGGCCGACAGTGGATAGTAGTGGTGTTTAAGCACACAATCACACGTGTCCTCAACCGATTACCCACAGTACATTGCTAATCTGTTTACATTAGATACCAGGTGTTACCACATGATTTTGGTCATCATGATGGTGTATTGATGATGGTGTGCTTATCGGGCTCTTCTTAAGAACTTTCTCCTGAGAAATGTTATATTCATCTCTTCAGAAACTCATTTTGAAGAGAGTTCGCGGGTTGCTAGTATCCCAGGGTCGAGAATGACCCATTCTAAGTATTGGGCTTCCTAAGTTGGGGTCACGAACTTCATGGCAATGCAACATAGCTAGGTCTGTGAACTTTTCTTAAAGCATGGAAAAATATGAATTATCGATGGTTCTAGAGGGAATATTCTATAAGAATGGGTTGGCATTCAGTAGTTATCCTTGTACTAGATTCCACGATATTGTGGTATCATTATTATCTAAGTAACCATCTCATTCTCTCCTATATATTGAGGGGAATTCTCATGTGGAAAGGTTAAGCAATATTCATTGGAAATTGGTGAAAGAATTGTGTATTGAAGGACTTAGCTTGAGCAGGGAGAAACTGGAGACTCTAGCAAGTCTATCAAGGGATTTGATCTTCTTCATACAAAAATTGAGCAAGTGTGTGTGTTAGACCTAGAGCCATTGAAGAAGGGAATCTTGCGACATCAAGGGTGTCGGTTGTAATCTTTCAATTAATATGATACAACAACATGTCCCTTTCCCACTTGAGACCATTTCTCACTTTGCGTAATTCCTTGATCATACACATAAGTTGATAGTTGGATATATTTCTTATCTTCACTTTGGTTGGTTTGTGTTGTCTTGGTCTTGACCTCGCGAGAGCAGTAGGAAGGGAAAGCGAGACCCTAGGAAGTGATACAAGGTATGTTACTTGTTCCTTCCCCTGCAAAAGCTAATTCAATGGTCAAAACTTAGGGAAGAGTCATGCCATGTCACATTTTGTTCTAGATCGAGTCGATCTAGGGAGATGCGAATTAATGCGCACCTCTGATTAGTCAGAATAACAATGAGTCCGATTACTACACGGACATCCTCCATCAACTAGCGAGGATCAAAGCTCATGGCTCAAAATGACTTGTGGAAAATGGCCTTGAGCTCAAGGCCAATGCACAAAGAGAAGTAAAACGTTTGAAAAGGTTGGGGCAATATCATAATAAAAAGCGTTAGCCGATTAAGGTCGTGATTAATTCTGAGATGTTGTGATTTGAATTTTGTTATCAGTTGGATGGTAAGATTGGTTTTTATCACGTTATGATTTTTATTTTATTTTTCTAATTAATCTAGATTGATTTAGATTTTTGTTGTCAATAGTAAGACTGGCTATAGAATTGAGAGATTTTGTGGCCAAGTCAATTCTCATATAAATTTAGCAATTGATTGTTAATAAAATATTTGACTTACCCAATTCGTTTTTCTTTCAAGATGGGATGTATCTGATGTTGATTTCATGGGATGAAGCATGTTGGACTTAGTCAATCATCTATTCTCTTTTTGCTAATTTTGTAAATAGGAGAAAATTTTCACAAATTTAAAAGATTTAGTTTGATCTTGAGTGGCTCTAAGTCCTCTATGTTTATGCTTTTAGATATTTTTTGAGATCTGACCCTATATTAGAAGATAGAAAGTTTATCTTACATGAATCTTTAAATACTCCATATTTTGTAATGGAAATCATCTTGGTTGAGGGCAAGAGATGGACGAGTGATTATTGAACTTAATGAAACATCATATATGCATTTGGCTTTAGCCTTTTGTTATTATTTTCCTTTATGTTTTGTTAATCCTAATACATTAATAGGTTAGATAGATTTAGACTTAATGATCTATTATGTGCGGGATGTTTACATTATAAATATCATCTATAATGTGCTACTCAAGACATAAATGTTGTGATCATGTCTTCAATTAGAATGGCAGGATTTATCTTTGAATCTTAATTGAATGATGAAATGCATAGGTTACTTTTAGATTTATCTTGTTGTAATTATGTGCAATTATAAGATCACGGGATTATGTTTGTGTTCCCTCTTATGTCATTAAAATCTAAACTACCAATACATGTTTTGAATTTATTTAGAAAATCCCATAGGTTCATTGCAGATTTCTCTCTTGGGCAGGGAAGTTGGATGTTAGATTACTCATGCAGTTTCTTGGATACACCTCACTAACTCACTGACAGGTTAGCCCCTTTGTATATTTTTTAATTATGTCATCTACATATTAATGAAACCAAATTGTATGGTTCAGCCTTTGACTATCCACCCGTTTGTGTTTCATAGTATATTCAATGTAAAATTTGTTAGATTTTTAGGGAAAACAAACAAAAATTAAATGTGATTTCTTTATCTACTTCTTAACAAAGTAAGATTTTTCATTTTGATTTTTGTAAGTTCGATTAAAACTTACAAATTGTAAATGATGTATATAAATTGATATTAGTGTAGTTTACGCTAAAATATCTACAATAGTTATATTATTGCATATATTGTACATATACGATATATAGTATTTAGTAATTAGTTAGTGATTTATTTCTCTTGTTTATTTTTCTTTTTAGTATTTTTTTAGATTGGCTAGCGGGCCATTAAACCAGCCAGACGAGAGTTATACCAAATGAAGCGGGTTATTAAGACAACCCAGGATCATACTCATTCTTCCAATTGATGGGCCGGTCAATTTAAGCCGTAACAAACTCTTAATATTTATACAAGTTTGAGTTCCTTCGGTTTAAAACTGATTACAATGATTTAAAAAATAAAATGTTTCAGTTTCTGAAGCCCCGATTAAAATAATTACAAAGGGACAGTTTAGGTTTGGAGGCCGATTACAATGATTGGTAAAGAAAAGCGTTTGAGGTGATCTGGATTCTTGCTCCCTCTGCTTTCTCAAAATGCGTTCTTTGCCACTTATTCTTTCACGGCCTTCCACACCTAATGAGCCATCTTTGTATTGCAGGACATCATTTGTTGGACCAGAAATATGCAGTTGTCTTACTTGAAGGTCATACTATCTCAACTGGTTGCAAGCGAGAAGGGATATCATAATATATCATTTCTTTGATCGGGATCTCTAGATTAATCTGGGGAGGCATATGTCATGGCCGGTAGTTCAATTTTAGCCCCTTTAAACTAATTGAGAATCTCAAATTCTGTAATCAGATGCTCAACTAGAGTCTAGTGTATCACCTTTGAGATTTTCCTCCAGGGCTTCGAACTTGGAGTGATCCATCCTACACTAAGTGACGAGAGCATTGTATTCTTCTAAGCATGTAATTTTTCCTTTTCCTCCAAAATGAATTTGGGAGGCCTTTGATGAACAATTCTTCAAACAAATCCTTGAAGTCTTCTACACTTTGCTCCATCTGTGTTTCCTTTGTTTGGACTAATTTCCAGCGGAGTTATGTTTAAAATAAACCTCACAGCCCATATAATCCAATGTATTTTTGTTTTTAACTCCAATAGTTTGAAGTTCTTCAGTAGGAATGGAGTTGATTAGGTTTATGTAATTTTGGGCCCACTCTGATGGCTTCTTTACTGAGTCATTCACCGGCAATGCGATTTTTGTTTTGATGGCTAGGATGTCTTTATCATTGATCAAGTTTAAATACACTATGAACCTTGCATCTTCAGTAGAAATGGAATCCCAGATGATATGTTTGTCCCATAGCGGGCCTTTGCCTCTTAATCTCATATTCAACTTGTCTATCCTTTCCTACAAACCTTGATTCTCTTTTGAAATTGAGCCATTATTTCATCTTTTTCTTGCATCTCTTGCTTCAATTTATCTATGCTTCCTTTTAGACCTTTTATTTCTCCTTCTTTCAGGCTAAATTGTGACATAGATTGGACAAGTCCTTTAGTGTTTGGCCCAACTTATGTAGCAGGAGGTACAAAATTCATGTTTAGCAAAAAGATTTTGCTTCTTACCGGTTCACCTTTTCTTGTTGGATTGCAATGAACTAGCCTTGTAAGTCAATGCCTCTTGACAAAACTTTCATTCCTCACACTCTATAAGAAACCAATTATGTTGTTTTGGGATGCTCCGGAAATGAGACATTTTCAGTTTCTTCTTCAAGATTTGAATCATTTTGTCCTTTTCATCCAATGAGGACACCGCCGGAGACCTTTAGATTCTAGCCTCTTTACAGTGCACTTAGAAGCTCACCTTTGGAATGATTTTTCTTACCTCAACTTCCCTTCCAATTTCATTTCATAAGATGACAGATTTGAATTCTTCAATCTTAAACTCGGTGGTCGAATACAACATATCATTGGTGTTCCTATGGAATTTGACTTTGTTTGGAACACTGATCTTGTCATACCTTATCTTTATCTCGTAGATGCACTTTGTCTTCATTTGTAACTGCAATGTTAAAGGTCCTCCTGTCAATATCTCTTATTGTGAACATAGAAGATTTGTCTTGAGAAATATTATCCACTTCAGGGACTAATTCCCTCATCATCTCACCAGGGCCATGTTTCCTTTCGACATATTGTTTTTCTAAATATTCTTTAGATTGATAAGTTGTCTTAGATGTTTTATCAAAGATGTGTTTATTACTATTAAAGGTTCTTGAGATGCCTTCACTTTGGATTTTTCAAACTCTACAGTGCTAGTACCACTCTCCACCATATCCATGTTCACTTGTTCTTTAGGCTCTTCCTCCCCTAAATCCACTATATATATGGAGACTGTGTAATTTTCATCTTCTTAGGAGTTGTTTGTTGATCATTTGAATTTATACATGTCCTTTGAACTGCTTCTCTTGTTGTAAATACTCATCTTAGGAACTTTGACTATCAATTTATGAGAATCTAGTTGTATTTTGACTTCTCTACATGGATTTACCTCCACTTGTTAATGCGACTTTGTTGTATGGTTGCCTCCACTTGTTGTGTCCAACTTTGTTTAGGTTGCCCCTCCACTTGTTGTGTTTGAGTTCTTTGCAGTTAATCTCTAATGTCTCTGATTTGAATTGTGGATCATATCCTTCCATCTGCTTGGCCTATGAAACCAAAAGAGCTCTTTGAGATTTTTTCTTGAATATAGGATAAATGAGATATGTCTTTGAAATTAGAGGGCGGAAATGATAAGGGAATTTTAGGTTGGAAACTGGCAACCGGGATATGATTTGTATCAGATATAATTCTTTTCCTATTGAATTCAAAGGAAAGACTCGAGGTCGGAAAAATGGGAAATAGATATTAGGGGATTCATGACAACTGTAAAACTAAGATCGTTTTTAGTGCATGACCATTTTCCATTCCCACTCTATATTTGGTTGTAGATAGTTCCTCGTGTCATCCAAAAATCTGGGTAGGATGGTGTTGAAAATTAAACTGTAAACCCTAGACATGAATTTGTTGAAGAAGATGAGAAATGTAATCCTCTTACATTATGTTGATATAAAGGCTGCTTCATGAAATTCTCTCTTATTGGTTTCAGGAAGATGCTGTAAAATAGGTGTAATATCTTAAATGCCTTAGAGAGTGAAAATTCACTTGTTGTTTATAGATATTATTAGCTATGAATTGATCAAAATTGATATGGACTGACTGACTAGACTTTGACTGAAAAAATGTCATTAGGAAACCCAACATGACTTTGACCACTTGTTTGTCATTATCTAGACCTAAAATTTTACCCAACGGGGAAGAGACTGTTGGACTTCAATAACCAATATACTCACATTCATTGGAAAATACATACTCTTTGAAAAATGTTCATCTTTGACAATTTTCTATAAAAATCTTGGACCATTGGACGTGTCGTATACCCTAATTATATTTTATTCATTGAAAGGTTTAGACATTGCGGATAAAGACTCTGTTATACTGAGGGAATCTCGAATAGACAGAATCTCTACCTTACACATGACCTTAGATCCTTGTTTATGCACAATGACCTTTTCTTCATGTGAATATTGTTTGACACACCAACCTATAAATTGAGGAAAAGGGAAAGCGATTTCAACTGACTTTATCTGAGACATGGTGGCGGTCTAGCTGAGGAGCGGTATACCTTCCCTACATTGCTCCGGGGAAGGTTGTACGGACACAAAAGGGAGCCGGGGTGAAATGGTGATTTTGGTATCAAAGACTCTTGAATCTCAGATTGTCGGGGCTTTTTCATTTTTCAGTCTTTCTCTATTACTCAGGTATAATAGGATCATGGTTTGCACGATAGAAAAATACCTACAAGATAGCAAGCCGGAAATGGCGTGTAATTGAAAAACTGCCCCAGTGGTTCAAGCCCGAACAAGGGTGGTGGTGTAAGAAGTTGGTCGGGTCCCTGATGTTTGAAAAATAATAAAATAACCAACAAAATTCCCTTTTATACCTTTTTCCGTTGGGGGGCATGGGGAAATTGGTTTGGGGAAGCCATTTTTAAAATGCACACGAGGTGGCGCCACCCACGTGGTCCCGACCAAAACCATGGTTTAGATTTCAGCCTTCTTTTTGAAATTATCCTCTGTGCATCTTCTCCCTCTGAAATGATCCTCGACCGTTGATTTGGAGAGCTCACGATATATGATGTATCGACTCCCATCACCTTAGTGATCCTTCCATATTTAGCTTCTTCTTGCCAAATTTATCCCCTTCCTTGATTTATCAAGCTTCCAAACCAATTTATCGCCTCGCTAAGTCCACATCTTGATTTCACACAAGCAGTTAATGGTATGCCTACACCATGGGAGGTTGTTTGGGTAGGTGAGAGTGGTTTTACTTAAGAGAAACAAGCTTGAGACCAACTCTCTATACCTTGACCTCGTGGTGACATGCACTAAGAACAACAAGTGAACTATACAATACCAACGTCGTATTATTTTAGAATGACATGAAGGAGAAAGAAATGAATGTGGAGATATAACAAGGAAATACTCATATATTTTTCAAGGAACACAGTAATGTAGTAAAACTCATATTCTAATGTGGTATCTACGGAATACAAAAAGGCTGTGTAAAATGCAAAGCACAAGCTAGCTACTGTTGGTGGTAGCTTATCTCTAAAGGAGATGTGTAAAAGCCTATGCTCATTTGCAAGAACAGTTACAATGGGGCTCCAAAGACCTTTTAACATAAAGAATAAATGAGAGAACCATAAATATCCAAAACTCCAAAGGAAACTTTTCATATAATCTTCATTTGGGGTTAGCTCACTGCTCGCATCGAGAAGGGTCTTGTTGTAGGGATTACCAAGTCAAAAAATGTCATTTAGGGGCCTCAAAATGGCCACAGGTTTCAGGACAAAAAAGCGTAGAAAAACTACCAAGATGAGCGTAATTTGAGCAAGCGGAATGCGTTTGGGCAGCCACCGATGTCCACCTGAAAAAAAATTTAAAAGTCTGTAAATAGGTTCTAGAAGGTTCAGTTGTTAGTGACAAAGGTTTCATGTCCACAGTGAATACGGTGAAATGGTGGTGTAGGTGGTGGGTTAACAGAGTGTTAAATGATGAGAATTGAATCTAGTTGAAAGAAGAGATTTAAGAAAGGGAAAAGGGGTTTAAAGCCTACCTCATTGCTATCATTGTTGGTATCAAAGAAAAAGCTCGTGATCATTAGGAAAGAAGAAATTATAGTTTTATGAGTATTGAGAATAGGTCCAAGACAAAGAGCCTGAAGAATATGTGTGGGCATAGAAGTGTTTGGAGGAAAAGATCTTGGAGTATATCTTGTAGGTAAATAGGTCTTACGTTTTGTAGTGCTCTAGTAAAAAGAAAAAATGTGTGCTTTTGGTAAGGTAACAAGAGTCTTATGTGGAGCTGAGAGAGTTTTATGATTTGGAAATAGAAAAAGATATGGAGATAAGAACATAGAGGAACAAACCTAAAGAGACTTGTGAGGTAAAAAAGCATTTGATATTTTAGTTAAAATTTTGATAGAGAATATGTGTTTATAGGTAGTAGAAAAGAAGAGTTTGGTGGTATAAACCCTTACATCTAGTGAAGATGGAGAAGAGAAGGTGAAGTGCTTAGGATAATGTGAGTAAAAGTGCAATCCTAGGGGAGGCCAGGAGAAACATGAGAGAGGGTTCCTGGGAAGGCAGAGGGATACCAAAAGGCCAGGTTCAGTAGAGAAACTTGGTGAGCTATTTTATAGTAGGTTGCGAAAGACATGTTAATGAAAAGGCTATGTGTATCTCATTGTTGAGAATTGTGAAGCTCGGATAGATGGAGATGGCTAGAGATAGAAAATGAAGGATTCATAGAAAAGAATCCACATAAAGATGAGTGATGAGAAATTTGATAGAGATATAGTTGAGATGAAGGAACAACTCAGTGTTATGATAAAGTTTCTACAAGAGAGAGTTCAAGAAGACCAAATAAGTGGATGGATTTTGTAGCAATAGGTCAATTGGCCTATCATGCAATTGATTGCAATAAAACTGAGACATGGGCTAGAAGTCTGATTGAAGACAAAGTGAATATTCAATGAAGCTGAGTATGGACAAAAGTATTTCGAAGAAAAAGAAGAAGTTCACATTTTTGAACCAAATAAAGGACCAATCCTTGGAAAGAATGAAGATATTTATGAGAGACCTACTAAGAGTCACTGTAGTTCAGATAAACATAAGCAAGATATGGAAACAGTATCAACAGATACCAAGGAGTGTCATTTTTTTAAAACTAATGAGTTTTGTGTGATTGTAGGTACAGAAGAAGATGAACAAAATGTTGTATTAAAGAAGAAGGAGGAAAATTTGTTTCATGAAGATGAAATTATACTACTTGTACAATAAGGGAGTGCAGAGCAAGGAGTTTTCTTAAAATACAATAAGGAGATTGAAAGTGTAAAGTATAACCAGGAATCTATAGAAAATGAACTAGAATTTCAAGGAAGAATTAGTGCACATGAGATAGAATAGGGAGCAACAGACTACACATGTATTCAACAATAAACAAGATCAACAAATAGTATTAGTAGTCATTCCTATGAATGAAAATGAACTTCAACAACATCTTTTTTTTGTAATATGTTTATTTTATGTGCAAATGTTGATGAAAGTTAGTCTTTCATAGAGCATCCATGGAGAAGACAACTAAGTTCCTTAAATACTTATTGAGAAGTGTATAAAAAATAATGGAACATAGGTCGAATACAAAAAAATCCTTATTGAGATGATGAAAACTAAGTGGAAGATCAAAATAGATGGGAATAAATATATTTTGACTGAAGAGAGGAAAGAGTATAAAGTAGGTATGGCAACAGACATACAAAATTTGTGTGAAAATGTGAAGCAACCAATTTGTAGCAATAGTATGCAACAAGAAAAGGAAAAGTTTAATATTGATATAGAAGAGTTTTGGAGATAATTGATGCATATTTCTAAGTGGAAACACCAAAGGATGAAGAAGAACATCAACAACCAAATACAATTTTCTCAAAAGACTGGTAAAAACAAGGTAGATTAATAACAAGAAAAAAAAGTATGGGATCCTGGAAGGTCGAGGACAATAGAAAAAAAATAATTCATTCAAGCAAGTGGAAATCAACAACACAAGGTTTGGGATCTATGTGGACTTCAATAAATAGAAGACTCATGAACAAGAATCCATGAAATTTTTGTACCCTAGGAGTCTAATGTAAAAGCATAGTTCCCAAAGTTAACACTGTTGATCAAGCCTTAATGGGTCTTGAAATCTACAAAGAGTGGGTTCCCTTAATGAAATTATTGTATTTTTCTAAGTTTATAATTAAATTTCAGAAAGGTTTTACATTTAGATGAGTGTGGTTGAAATTTGAAATATGTATCATGTAATAAAACCACAAAAGAATTTTTCATTTTAATGATTTAGGGCTTAGAAGGGATATTAGAAATATGATTTTTTATTTTCCAAGTAATTAGTTGAGGATATTTATGATCTGAAGTGATCAGGAAGTTATATTCCTTGTATATACATATTTTAAGACTTTGGGAATAGAATAGGTGTGGCCAGGGCCATAGATGTGCCCAAATGTGTGTAATTAGGCCAATAGAGAAGTAGGAGGGTTTCTGAGTTTGTAGAAATCATGTAGAGAGTCTTCTAATGAAATAGTGTATTTTTGAACTGTGTGTGAATGCATCTCTATATTTTGTGTTTCTTCTTTGTGGTTGAGTATCATGATTCCGTGAATGAAAATGAGCATGATGATTAAAGGTGATTGTGAGTGAGCAATCAACCCTAATGAATTATGGGTTCGATGATTGGTCTATAAGGTTGAAATAATTATACAAATGGAGGAATCTCCAAGGTTGAATTTAATTTGAATGAGTCTTATTTGTAATATTGAAGGAAAGTTGAATTCATTTGAATACTAGTCTATAATTAGTCCATAGGAGAACATTCATCAAGAGGTGGTTGATTTAGGAAGAGAGAAGATCGATTGTTGATCATTGAAAGGATCAATGATCCAAAAATGAAATTGTAATTGATCCGGCCTTAAATCCTTAAAATTACCAACCTTAAACTTCTCAGTGGTTTTATATTCTTAGTGTCTTGTGGTTGGTTAAACCTGACTAGACTCGTGATTAAATGGGGATATTTGAAGAAGGATTATTGATGCCTGGTGGCTAGTTAACCCACACTGAAGTAATCATTTAAAAGTGCATTGTTAAATTTTTTGGGGATTGGTGGAAAATGACAAAGGATTTATTTCCGCGGTGTTCCAGTGAAACGATGGTCTTGATGACTAGTTAATAGTGTTGATTTGTGGCAGCTTACGGTATTCTCACATGGGCATAGGTGTTGTCCATGTGGGAATCATCATCAACACCACATCACACTTTATTTTGGGTGAAAAAACCCTTCGAATTAAGTTGGGGATTCATGGGTTTAGTGGTGGGATTTGTGACTTTCTATTGGGGCTTCACACCCACAAGAGAGCCTACTTTTGTGTTGACTTTGTGAAGGGGATTCTCAAGCTAACCCCTAGAATTGTATATAAAGGAGAGAGGGTCATTTGACATTTCATAGTGTATATCATGTGTTTATACATGATGGAGTTGGAAAAAGTGAGGTCTACACTTGTGCTAGGATTATTGTCGATTTTAGCAGAGAGAGAAGTGCTAGGGTGGAAAATATGGCTTAGGGTTTGAGGACTCTCTATTTTTTTTCTTGTGGGAAAATCACACCACTTGTGTGGGAGAGAGAGGCAACCATAGATGGAATAAATTGTACAAGTGGAGTGAATCATATGGAAGTGTTTGTACAAGTTTTTTGTGCATGTACGCGGATTCCAGTGGGAACAGTAGTGTACATATGCATGTTGTAATGGGAATAGTCATGCACATACATGGGTTGCAGAAGGAACAAACACAAAGATGCATGTATATATTTTTTCTAGGTAGGTGCAGGTCCATACAGACTAACAGGTGACGTCAGTAGGTCATACATGTGAATTACTTGGAAGATTCAATGGGAAAAATATATTTACAAGATATTTGTTGAGGTTTGTTTTATTTGTATGGTTATTGGAGGGCAATTATTTTAGATTTTGTTGAAATTGTATTGGCTTAGAGGATGGGTTTATCCTCAGATTTGGTGATATTTGTATTGGCTAGGAGGGATACTTTTTCCCTTAATATTTCTAAATTTGATAAGGTTAAAAGAAAAAAATATTATGTCTCATATGTGTGTTGATGATTCATCTCGATCTTTTGTGTTTATGTTGCATATAATTTGATTGATAATTTTGAATGTAAACTTACTTGTTCGGTGTGATAACAACTAGGGTTTTTACTATTAGATCACTAAGAAGAAATTTCCAGGAATCTGAAATTAGTCACATAAGGTTCCACGTGTGAAAATTGAAATGGTATCATAGCTTGGGATCTGAAGAAGGGATAATCTTTGAGACACATAGCTACTACCTGATTCAGTTTAATGAATTTCTTGTTAACTTTTGGAGCAAGTCCACCGAGGTGACATCATTGAGGGGGAGTTGTAGAAATGTTGAGGAGTTAGATATGAGAGGGAGATATAGTTAGGTTGTAGGTGGAAATAGGTTAGATGGTATTTATCTGAGATATGGAGCAGACCATTCATATGAGGATCTATGGACTATTGCAACTCATTGGTGTGGTAGGTTGGGAGTTACGATGGATTGGCAGAGAGCTTGGATCACAGCGGTATATGTTGTGTGAAGGTTTCCAACCTTGTGGATGGATTTCCAATGGATTTTCATGGTGATTTACGATGGGGTGCAGATTAGGTGCTTTGGCACAGATGAGAGAGATTTGTGTGTATGATTGGTTGATGAGATACAGTCTTGAACAGGTTGGAGAGTTGTACATTGTCAAGGTACGATAGTGTGTATGATGGTTTGACCCAAAGAGGATATGAGGACACTTGCATATATGAGTTGTGGTCATCTAGAGTGGACTAGGCCGGAAGTGTTCAATAGTAGCTTAGGACTATTTAGATGAGGACACGAGATCGATTCTGTGATGTCTAGACATGGAGAGTTTTTGGTGATTTGGATGATGGACTTGGGAAGAAGTTCATTGGATGAGAAGGATGTTTTCCATGGAGGATTGCATGGTTCCTATACTCTGATGAAAACAATGTCCACATATCAGGGGCATAAGATTTGTTCGTTATTTCATAGTGTCTAACTTGGGTATGTATGAGGAGATTGGTATGAGGACTATTCATGTAGTATAGGGATTTGGAGAAATGGTATTATGGATGGAGTTAGGGGGTGTGTTGAGAGTGGAAAATGTGATATGGGTGCCAGAAGTGTATTCTCATCCTCAACAATTGAGAAGTAGTGATATGAAGTGTTGCTTCAGGATGGACAGGTGTTATTGGATGTTAAGTTGGTCTTCCCAAGTTTTGGAGTACTTTGTGTAGGGATCTATGCATGTGCATGAGAGATGTTTCCGGGGTTTGATAGGATATGGACTATTTGTGTTCAATAAGGAGACTCAGTTAATGTCCATGGATGATATGGATGATTGGTGTTGTTTGTGCCTAGATGATCTAAATTGAGTTAGCGATGTTTTTGGAGTTATAGAGGGAAACCTTTATAGGATGAGGGGCCAACCTATCCATGTTGTGACCAGTAGGGGCAGAGATATAAATGAGTAGGAGAAGTTAGTTCCACCAATGGTGAGGTAGGAATACCCATGAGTAGTATAGACTCATAGGAAGAAGATGGCTCCACTAGTAGTACATGCTCAGAGGGATCCATAATTCATAAGGAGTCATCCCTTAGCATCCAGTGGGGAGGAGTATCCTCCAAGGAATGTGCAGAGGACAATGGACATGGAGTAGGTAGCTTCATAGGTTGTGTAGACTCATGGAGTCACGAACTCAAATGTTAGTGCATTAGGAGGGAGTCATTCCTGAGGGACTCGAGGAAACTTAAATTGAGGCTCATAGGGAGAGTCAGTCAGATCTAGCCTTCAGGTCCATATGGGCACCTTCCAAGACTGTTGGGAGGGTTTCATGGGTTTATATGGCCAGAAAGGAGGTTCAGAGGAAGGAGGATTCTAGGGCGGGGTGTATTCAAGGAGGGATCCTTCCAGGACAACATGATTTTTCTTCAATGATGATGATGTGACTAGTCCCGGAGAATTTGTGTTAGCACTCTATAATTCGAAGAGAGGTTGTCAAAGGGAAGAAGAAATTGATAGAGGCAACTTATAAAAAACCACTTTAGAAACTGGGATCTAGCCACACTTGGGTTTGAGGAGAGGATCTCTGTAGGATTTAGATACATTTTATGTTTTATATATTAGGCTAGTTGAAATAATTTGAGTTTGTTGTTTTGTTTATAAAAATTGGCTGAAGACTTTGCATTAAACATCCATTTGGATATAGAGATTACATGTTAAATATTAAAAGATGGAGATACGGTTTCATAAAGATTTCTTCCTGAGGAAAGATAGTGAGAATCGCAGGGATCTAGTAGAATTAAATGTGATGTAAAGATAGAACAGGTGAGATAGTCAACCAAGCAAAGAAGCAACTAAGAATTTATTTTCTTAATATCAGATGAAAACATGTAGATCACCAAAATACTAGAAACAAAGTGCTTGAGACAAATTATGTTAATTAACTTCCTTTTAATGACTAGAAATAGAAAACATAATGATTACAAAGAAAAATAAACATTAGGAGAAGAAATGCATATCATAGCGTTCAAATGCAAGAATCTTGTGAATAGTCTTTTTATTAATAATTTAGATTTATGTGGTGAGAGTTTCTTTTAAATCATTGGAAGAACCCGCAGTATTCCTCAATTTCTTATTAAAGCGTTTAGGATCCCACACAGGGATCCATCTTTGGAACATAAAAACCTGAGTAAAATGAAAGAGAGGAACTGGCAATGAGTAAGAGTGGGTGAGAAAGAAACCTAAAATTACATTTATGTGAAACCCTAAGGACATGAATTTTAATATCGTTTTATTTATATATTAATTTTTGTTTATTAATATATTAAATTGGTTTTATTTAATTTGATATTCCAAATGATTTTTAATATTATTATTAATTTTAGGTTAAATTAGGGTTAATTTTTAAAATGTTAATATTAATATTATTATTAATGTATTATGATGGTTTTAGGTATAAATTAGTGGTAACAAATTCTAAAGGAGGTTAAGGTGAGACATCATAAATTTTTTAATGATGTATGTTGGTAATAATTAGGTTAGGTTTAGTTAATGAGTGGTTTTGTTTTAATTTGATAATCCAAATGAATCATAAATATTTTAATGATGTATGTTAGTATTAATTAGGTTAGTTTTAGTTTTAAGTTAGATTAATTATTAATTTTAATAGTTTATGGGAGAAGATAGAAGTTTCGTCTTTGTCGGCTTATGTGAAACCTAAATGTCTATTATGTGAACCCTAGGATTCAATAAATATTTTTATAATAATTAGGTTTAGTTTTAGTTATTAAGGATTAGGTTAATTTTAATTCTAATAGTATAAGGGGAAAAAGGTTAGAATCCAGCAATGGTGCAAGTTCTTGAGTCATGAGGATCAAGCTAATACTATTTTCTTTCCCATATGAGAGGGATCCAACTATCACTAATATCAATACCATTGTCTATGTTTAGGTTATCAATGAGCTATGATTTCGATTGCTTCTCTAATTAGTCTTTTAAGGAGATGGTCTTCTCTAGCTAAGATTTTTGGTGTCTTCTAGGCGTATATGATGCTTAGTTATGAGAGAGTGTTTGGCTAATGCTGAGGTACGGGTTCGTTCATTCTTGATGTTAACACTATGCTCTTTAATCACGAATTGTGAAAGAGTATCTTATCCAATGTAGCATTTGCCACACGGACATTCTATTTTGTATACTCCTTTGTAATTATGTTGGTCAAGCTTGTATTTTACTGATCTCATTTTATTTTTGATGGTATCAAGTGGTATGAATCAGGTCTTAATCTATTTTTTGTTAAGGATTTTTTGCAATTTATCAGTGACTCCTTGGATGTAAGGGAGGTAGGTGGTGGGGCTCGTGGTTTGGTTGTTTCTTTGTTGAAGTTTGTTTGTTTTTTTTATAGGGATTTCTTTATTACATTCTCAAACTCTTTTTCTTTGTAACCTATGCTCTTGAATATTTTGTGAAGGTGGTTTTTCTCCTGGTCTAAGTGTTCTTTATCTGAAATTATTATAGCTCTTATGGATAGGGTTTGGAACTCCTAATTTTTTGGTTGGGGTGATGATGGGAACTGGCGTGAATGTAGTTTTCAGTGTGGGTATTTTTTTTGTATACTTAATGTCCAAGTTTCCCGTCTTCTTTCTTATTGATTAGTATGTCTAGGAATAATATGTTGCCATTATCTTCAAATTCCATTTAATGAATTTAATGTTCTTGATTGATTATTGATATGTTGGAAGAATTTATTTAGCTCTTCTTTTCCATGGGGCCAGAGAACATTAGTATCATCAATGTAACATTTCCATCTTAGTGGTTTCAAGGGATAGGAATATATGGATTTCTTCTCAAAGATTTGCATGTAAAGGTTGGAAATGATGGGGGAAAGCGGAGAGACCATAGCTACGCCACTAGTTTGTTCATAAAATTCACACGATAGCTAAAGAATGTTAAGATTAAAGACATGCCTCATCTAGTTTCCTTGTTTCTAGATCAACTACCTATTTGATAACTAGGATTACATCTGATGGTGTCATTAATGATAGGATATGGTGGAGGAAAAATCTAACTAACTAGATTACAAATTACAAAAGAATAATGAGGTGTTGGTAATGGTTTGAATCCTTGGTGTTGATTTTGGGGGAAGTAGTTGTTGATTCATCACTTTGACTTGAATATCTTCTTCATGTTGACTTGGAATTCCACCTCACATTTACTCAAATGCCGAGCATGGGTCTTCCCACCTCTTTTGACTGGGGATGGAAACCTTGGAAGTAACATTTTGTATGTTTCGTCCATCTCGGTGTACTTGGAAAAATTAGGCTTTGTGATGAAAATGTATTTTACCTCTTGTTGGATTCTCAATTCCAACTGTAAAGTTTCTAATAAATCCTTTCTGAGTGATGCTTCCTTGTATTCTTGCAAATTTAGAACCATCTTTTGCTACTGCGAGGATTTTCTGCATGTATTATGATAGAGTAATGAGATTATCATTTATTACTAGTAATCCTAGAAGCCCCTTCTTGTGTAGTGAATTGACCTTGCTGAAAAATCTACGCACTCCAAGCGTCCATTAATGCGAGCTTTCTCTTCCTAGTTGCTGTGACATCAATCCTTTCTTGGTCAAAAATTTATTGACCTCTTGGGATAGTCTCTTTCCTATCTTCAATTTCTAATGCCTCTAACTCCTATTTGGTATTGGAGTTTAAGAACATGATGATTTCAGTGGCCTCTGCAGGCCTCTCTCCCAATTCTTCCCATATCTGTCAGTGTTTTCGTCTCTCACAGTACCAGTTCATGTTGTTCAAAAAAAAAAATTGTAATTTGGCAGAGTCTATCATTGACTGATGATGTCCATTCGAGGATGTTCCTCCTTGTCTTATGGCAGTGTCTTAGCCATGGCAGTCTCCTTATACAACCTACGTATTTCTTGGGTGATTCTTTTGTGACTTGTGCATCTCCGATGTTAGCGACTAGAGCTGGAACATGGATTTCAATTTTGGAGGTTAGTAATCTCTTCTTGCAATATTTTTAATCTCTTCTCATTGTAGGGTCATGTCCTCCATTGAATTTTCCAATTTCTCATAAGCATCTGGTACTTTTATTGGAATGGTTGATGGGATTTCTACTATTGTGACTGTTGATGTACTAAATCATGTGAGAGGAACTTCTTCTAGTGTGATGACAACCATCTATGCTATGTTCTTTCTCTTTAACCGAGTTTATCAATTAGGCCTCCATCTGTAATCCCATGCATTACGCTCCATTATTAGTTTCAACATCTCCTCCCTGTGGCCTTCACTCTCATCCATCTCCTTTTCTTTTGAATCTTCAATGGTTGGGAGTTTAAAATGTTTCCTCGGAGATACTATGTCAGTATTCTTCTTCTTCAGTAATTCCTCGACTACTTTGACATTGGATGGATCATATACAATTTTTAGTACCATTTCTTCTAGGGACTTGATCTTATTATCCTTGGCTGCAGAAGATATCTTTAAGAGAAAAAGCTTCAACTGAGACTTGACATTGTTTAAAGAGACCTACAATTTTGCAACAATCAAGGATGTATTTTCCAAGGTGGAAGATGTTTCCTCTATTTTCCTATGCATAACCATTTGATCTGTTGGATGGACGTCTTTCACATCAAACTCAAATGATTCTCTCTTGTAATTAGGCGGTAATCTTGGGGTAGGGGACCTATGCCTGTAAAAACTCCATGTGCATCCTCCCATTCTCTGTGTCCGAATGCAGATAACAACCTATGATGAGTTGTGGTTGTCTGCTTCTAGAACTAGGCATATGTGCTATTAGTCAACAACTCATTCTTCTATTTGATAAAGTTGTACTTCTCAAATATATTAAGTCATGTAGGATCCTGTGAGGACTTAGCTGACAGGGTGGTATCTGATTGCTTTTTGGGTGAGTAAGTGGATACTATGTGTTGGCTACTTGAGAAGACAGATGAATTTGGTCCTTCCATAAATATGGTGGTGGGTTTCTTCTTCTCTAGACACAATGAGGGGTGTATGGGTGGTCTTGGGTCTTTTCCTGTAGACTTGGAAATATTCTTTTAACACCTCTATGACTAAAGGAGAGACTTCTTTCCTAGATCTCTTCTCTTCTTGTACATGTGGAGTGTTGGTATGTGAAATGGTGGTAGGTGAAATCTATCGTTTTGTATATAGAAAAGTATTTTCCTTCCACTCTGTATGATTCATGAACTTCTCAATTTTTGGTTTGAGTTTGTGAGCATATGGAGAGATTTTGTTTTTTTATCCTGGTTTCTACTATAATGCCATAGGGGTCATAATGCCAAAATAGGAATCTTAGGTTGAAAATCATTTCCTTTTAAAATATTATTTTCTTCAACACTATAGCTCACGTTTTGCGTATGAAGGAACTGTCGGCCTTTGATCTTGAGTTGTTTCTTCTTCTTGAATGTCACGAAGTGGATGCCATTAGAGTTGATCATCTTTCTGATGTATTCGAAGGTGAATATTCTCACAGGCGGGTACTTTGGAAGATTGTATGGAGGAAATTCACACCCATAGACCATGATTTCTGTATGGTTCTGGTAAAGATATTAGTCCCCTATTTTGGCTAAGTCTGAAAGGTGCAGAATCCTCTAGATTTCCTCATTTATACTTGGTTTTGTTGCGATCGCGAACGTAATACCGGATGGTAGAGTGGTCCAGTAAGAATCTTTGAAGTTGAATTCATATGAGTTCTTCCTCACTATTTATGTCCAGGAGGTCATTGGTTGAGGATTTTCATCTTGATCCAACTTATGGAGAGAGAGGGAGAATTTGTCTACGGAAGAAGATGAGCGGATACACTATGGCGGGGTACTTGAACATTGCCTCATCAAAATTTGAAGATTTTTTCATGGATGTTGTCAGCTAGAAATTGATTGTAATCAAATTGAGTTGTAGCCTTTTCTTATGTGGATAAAATGGACAGAAAACCAAAATGGGTTCATCTACCCACATTCTCGAGTAATATCCTAGCAGGATACATAGGGAGGAAATCATTTGGTTTCAACTCCAGCGAGGTATATGGAAGAAGGATATGGGGGATTATTTATAGGCAGTTGTGCATCTTCGAGTAAGAAGATTTTGAAAACATGGGCTCTTTGAGGAAAGGAAAGCTTCTGATAAAGTTTGGTCAAAATTTGAATGGAAAAGGGGGAGGCTGAATCATCTTTGGGTATCTACAACATTTGGTTTATTGTTTCAGGGGTGATGATGAAGAGAGTTTCACCAAACAAAGACACAATGGCCCTTTGGCGGGAGAGGAGTAGTGAAGCTTAGCATGGCGGGGAGAACTTCGAGGAAATGATAGGTGCAGGGGAAACAAGGTATATAGTCATTAGTTTGGACTCCCAAAGTCGATCTTACCATACAGTCCAAGAATATCTTTGATCGGAAGTGTAATTTGAGAAATTCGAACTTCATCAGTTCATATTTGCAATTAGATAGTCTTTATCGACCAGGGGGACGTGATCCAGGTCAATGGGAGGAGGAAGGGACGTTTATGTTTCAATGGATTTAGATTTGGGCACCATAATCAAATGGATATCTGAAAACGAAAAATGGTGTAGTCTGTGATTACCAAGAGTTCGCGGCTTATGGAAGTGGTGTGATCGGTGGTGGTTATTGTAATCATGAAAGTTGTTGTCTTGTATACGGATCGTTGAACCATGTGGGAATGGAAAGAACAAGATTAAATGGTGTGGGGAGATTAATGCGGTATGGAGAGGGGTGGTGAGTTTGACGGTGTAACCCGATTATGAAGTGGAGTGATTGTCCAATGGATGGATAGAAGTGAGCATGGGTAATGATGAATGTAGCGAAGATTGGAGTGTGATGTGTTGATGGGGTAGTGGAGTATGGTGGAGTGTGTCATGTTGACAAGGTAGTGGAGTCTGCGATTGGCGAAGTGTGGTGGTGGTATTGATGAGTGGTTTGGCGGTTTATGGTGGTAAGGGGTAATGAGTGAGAGGGGTATGAGTTGATAAGGATTGGACACATTATGCGGGGCCCACTCCATAAAAGCCATTAACTATCCGTGTTAAAAGGAAGAAGATTGATTATGATATTCAATGCGGGTCATTGATTTGAAGTGATTTGATAGATCAGCGATATTTATGCTTTCTTTAGAGCTGTAATGGAAACTTATCAAATCCTGATAGAATTAGGATAAAAACATATCATGGGTCTTTGCTAGCATCGCCTTTCTTTATTTTTATCAATGAATAATATAATTCATCTCTATCAGCTTAAACTGTTGGGTTAGCAATTACTCTAACCTAAGACATTTGGCCAAGATTAGGTTTGTAAGAGTTATTCACTAACCTAAGACATATGGCTAAGATTAGGTTGTTTAGCCAAATTTATTCACTATCCCATCGCATAATTTTAAATGGATGTGATCATGTTTGAATGGTATGAATCAAACCAAAATGATTTCATGGGGTTTTATCTTTTGTCTTTATTTTTTTTATACCCTCTTTTTATTTCATGGGGTTTTATCTTTTTGTCTTTTATTTTTTTATACCCTCTTTTAATTTTTATTCTTTTCTTTTCTTTCTTTTTATTTTCTTTCTCTTTCTTTTCTTTCTTTTTCTTTTCTTTCTCTTTCTCTTTCTCTTTCTCTTTCTTTTATTTCTTTTTCTTTCTTTTTCTTTCTTTTTCTTTCTTTTTCTTTTGTAAATCATTTGCAGAATAAAATATTATTTACAATACAACAAAAATAGAAGAAGAGATTAGAATCACCAGGTGATCCTATCAAACATAGGGTTATAACAGTGGCTCCACTTGGGGATGGTGCTCTCCTTGTTAGGTGCCAAGAATTAGCTACCTATTGCCTTTAGTCTTCTTCTCCAATGTTTTTTCTGCAACCTTATTTGCTTTATTTTCAATTGTAAATATGGTGGTCTAGATCAGTGGCTTAGGGCCTTCTCTTTGGGCTTCAACCGTTTGATAAAAATCACTCAAACATGACATAAAAGTGAAGGTGTTTTGTACAATGAGACAAGTGACGCAAAATATTCATTCTGGTGGAACATAATGTTTGAGAATTCTACCATTGATAGGTCTACTCCATATGATTCCTTGAGTAGGAATGCATTGTTTCCTCTGTAATCCTATATTATCAAAGGGACTTTCTACAAATTGTCGAAATTTCCATGCTTTCCCTTGTCTTCATTTCTTGAATCCCACTTCAGTACCATATCACCCAATTTGAAATCATCATCCTTCACTCTCCTATCATATATTTTCTTGATGCTCTCTTGAATTACTTGAGTCTGGTTATAAACATATTCCCTGGAATGTTGCAGTTGTATCATTTGATTAATCTGCCTTTGGATGTTGTTAGGCTCTATCTATACTTCTTGTAACAAATTCATAATAGGGACACCCAAAGAGGTAGGAAAAATAGCATATGTTCCATACACCAACTGATAAGGAGACATACCAATTGATCTTTTTGTGGTCGGTCATTTTTCCCAAAGAGCATGAACCAACTTGTTGTGCCAAGATTTCTTATTTTCCTGCAACATCTTCTTGATAATATTTACCAAAATCTTATTAGAAGACTCAGCTAACCCGTTTCCCTGAGGGTAATAGGTTGTTGAATGTCCCAATGTAATCTGATACTTGCTGCAAAATTCCATCATCTTTTTTTATCTGAAATGTGTTGCATTATCAGTGATAATCTTCTTAGGGCATCCAAAATGAGAGAGGATATTAGTTTCCAAGAATTTTATAATTACAACATTAGTGTCTTTCTTGGAAGGTACAACTTCAATCCACTTAGTGAAGTAGTCTGTAGCTGTGAGGATCCACTTGTGTTGGTCTCAAGAAGGTGGGTGAATATTGCCAATAAAATCTAAACCCTATTGCTGGAATGGAGCTTCAACTGGAATAGGTTTCAAGGGAAAAGGAAAAATTTTCCTTTTGCCTTCAAATATATGGCACTTGTGATAGGAGGTTACCTTTTTATGGGAATATGCAAAAAAGGTAGGCCAGTAGAAACCAACTCTAAGTATCTTGTTAGCAGTGGCCTTCCAATTTAAATGCCTGCCACAATATCCTTCACGGAACTCCTGCAAGGATTTGTCAGCTTCGTCTTTTAGTAAACAATTCAGTAACATGCCTCCAACATCTTTCCAGTAAATATTTCGATTCAGAATACAATATTTCAAAGCTTTGAGTTTTAAGAATATATCTTTAGTATTTGTCAAACTAGGAGGATCTTGTAAATGATGCAAGACAAATATAAGGTCTGCGTGTCATGGAGAATTTGAGAATACCACTTTGACATGTGGAGTCGCCTGCTCTTCCTGTTCATCGACTGCAGCTAGAAAGTTTATATATAAAGCATGAAGATTTGATTCAACCATCAGTTTGACTAAACCTTTACCCTTGATTAGTTTGGTTGGTTTGATTTCTATATAATACTCAACGATCACATCAATCCATTTCCCTCTTCTACCATATGGGTTATCCTATGTCAGAATATCTTTCACCATTGCATTAGGAACATAGGAAATGATATGTGAATGGAGAATGTAAACTCTAAAATATTTAATTTCTTTTACCAATGCAAAATCTTGTTTCTCCATGATGTTGTAGTTCAATGCAGCATATCTCAATGATTTGCTGAAAAATGCTATAGGTTGGTCATATCCTTCACCATTTTTTTGCAAAAGAACTACTGCAATGGTATGTTCAGAAGAAAAAGAGAATAAATATAAATATTTGGTATAGTCAAGACTTATCAGTACTGGAGCCTGTGTCAATGCCAATTTCACTTGATCAAAATATTTCTTAGATTCTATGTTCCATTCTATTTTTGTATCTTTTTTAAGGATGGTTGTAATGTTTCTGAGGAGTTATGCTAGATTGGGGATGAATCTTTTCATAAAGTTTATTTTTCTGATGAACGACTGCAATTCCTTAATGTTCCTAGGATGGTCTAACTTTTGGATGGATTCTATTATCATGGGGTCTACCTTGATTCCATATTTAGAAATAATGTCCCCTAGCAGTTTTCCTTCTTCTAAACAAAAAAGGGTTTTCTTGGGATTTAGTGAGATCCCAAACTTTCTGCACTTTTCAAAAACTCGTCCGAGGTTTTGTAAATTTTCCTCACCTGATTTTGAATAGATAGTAACATCATCCAAGTATATGAATATAAATATCCCAATCTCATCTACAAAGGAAATGTCCATTTCTCTCTGGAATGTGGCACTAGCATTCATTAAACCAAAGGGCATCTTCACATACATGAAAGTTCCCCAAGGTGTAGTGAAAGTTGTTTTCTCTTGGTCATCAAGGTGTACAATGACTTGGTTATAGCCAGAAAAACCATCTAGAAAAGAGATCCTACTGGATCCAACTACCTTTTGTAAAATGTGATCCATTTTGGGCAGAGGATGGTTTTCTTTAAGGAAAACTTTGTTGAGGTTTCCAAAATCAATGCAGAGCCTGATTTCTCCACTCTTCTTTCTAGTAGGAACCAAATTAGAAACCCATTTTGAAAATCTCAAGGGGACTATTATTTTGGCATCATAAATTTTCTTTATTTCTTTTTCAATTAGAGGCATTAACTTTGGATTGATTCTCCTAATTTTCTGCTTGAAAGGTTTATGTTATTCTTTTATAGGGATTTTGTGTTGTATGATACTAGTGTCATAAGACTTTAAATCCTCATAGCTCCAAGCAAAGACATCTACAAATTCCTTGAATAGTTCAATATGTTTGTGTTTTTTCTCGGGAGGTAAAGATTTAGATAGTTTAATCATTTTTTTTTTCCTTTGTTCCTATATTACATTCCTCAACCTCTTTTCCAGTAGGTTCAATTTTTGGCTTTTTTTCTACATCATTGAAATCAAACAGTTCTTCTAAAGGGACCAACCCTCTACGTAAGACATTGTTCTTCAATTGAAAAATATTTGAGTATTCATATTTTTCATTTTATTCTTCTTAATTTAGTTTATTTACACTATCATCTTCTGAATCTAGTTTATTTACACTATCATCATCACTATCTACATCAATATTTGCACACTCAAATTCATTTTTAGACTATAGGAAATCATCAATTTGTTCATCATTACCAAACACTTGCCA
>SNQJ01S0105958.1:0-13694 GCA_010110895.2 Picea sitchensis | reverse complement strand
GAGATCAGTAAAATACAAGCTTGACCAACATAATTACAAAGGAGTATACAAAATAGAATGTTCGTGTGGAAAATGCTACGTTGGAGAAAGATGACGCTCTTTTCACACCAGGATTAAAGA
Organism: Picea sitchensis; assembly: GCA_010110895.2. Taxonomy (NCBI): domain Eukaryota; kingdom Viridiplantae; phylum Streptophyta; class Pinopsida; order Pinales; family Pinaceae; genus Picea; species Picea sitchensis. The sequence goes on along the minus strand of SNQJ01S0105958.1, from coordinate 13,574 downwards.
GCATGGCGCTAACATTAAGAATGGACGAACTCGCACCTCAGCATTAGCCAAACACTCTCTCATAACTAAGCATCATATACGCCTAGAAGACACCAAAATCTTCGCGAGAGAAGACCATCTCCTTAAAAGACGAATTAGAGAAGCAATCAAGATCATAAAAAATATTGATAACCTAAATAGAGACAATGGTTTGGAGATTAGTGATAGTTGGATCCCTCTCATATGGGAAAGAAAATAGTATTAGCTTGATCCTCAGGACTCAAGAACTTGCACCATTGCTGGATTCTAACCTTTTTCCCCTTATACTATTAGAATTAAAATTAACCTAACTTAATAACTAAAACTAACCTAATTATTATAAAATATTTATTGAATCCTAGGGTTCACATAGTAGACATTTAGGTTTCACATAAGCCGACAAAGACGAAACTTCTATATTCTCCCATAAACTATTAAAATTAATAATTAATCTAACTTAAAACTAAAACTAACCTAATTAATACTAACATACATCATTAAAATATTTATGATTCATTTGGATTATCAAATTAAAACAAAACCACTCATTAACTAAACCTAACCTAATTATTACCAACATACATCATTAAAAAATTTATGATGTCTCACCTTAACCTCCTTTAGAATTTGTTACCACTAATTTATACCTAAAACCATCATAATACATTAATAATAATATTAATATTAACATTTTAAAAATTAACCCTAATTTAACCTAAAATTAATAATAATATTAAAAATCATTTGGAATATCAAATTAAATCAAAACCACTTAATATATTAATAAACAAAATCTTTATAAAACACGTATTATTAAAATCTTATTAAAACCTAGGGTTTCACATAGCCGACTTTAGGTTTCTTTCGCTCCACTTTACTATTTATTAGGGTTCCTCTCTTGCATTTTACTCAGGTTTTTATGTCCTGAAGATGGATCCTGGTGTGGATCCGAAACGTCGACAAGAAATTGAGAATACTGTGGTTCTTCCGATGATTTCTGAAAAACAAAACTCTCACCACATAAATCTAAATTATTAATAAAAAGACTATTCACAAGATTCTTGCATTTTAACGTTGGTGATGTTTATCTTTCTCTGTTAATGTTTATCTTTCTATGTAATCATTATGTTTTCTATTTCTAGTCATTAAAAGGAAGTTAATTAACATAATTTGTCTCAAGCACTTTGTTTCTAGTCTTTTGGTGATCTACATGCTTTCATCTGATATTAAGAAAATAAATTCTTAGTTGCTTCTTTGCTTGGTTGACTCTCTCACCTGTTCTATCTTTTCATCACATTTAATTCTAATAGATCCCGCATTCTCACTATCTTTCCCTGTGAAGAAATCTTATAAAAACTGTATCTGATCTTAATATTTAACATAGACCCCATATCCAAATGGATGTTTAATGCAAAGTCTTCAGCCAATTTTTATAAACAAAACAACAAACTCAAATTATTTTAACTAGCCTAATATCTAAAACTCAAACAGATCTAAATCCTACAGAGAGATCCCTCTCTGAAACTGGCAGGGCTAGATCCCAGTTTCTAAAGTGGTTTTTATAAGTTGCCTCTATCAATTTCTTCTTCCCTTGACAACCTCTGGGAATTATAGAGTGCTAACACAGTCCTCCCGACTAGCTGCATCATCGATCATTGAAGAAAATCATGTTGTCTGGAAGGATCCCTCCTTGGAATACACCCTGCTCCTAGAATCCTCCTTCCTCTGAACCTCCTTTCTGGCCATATAAACCCATGAAACCCTCCCAACAGTCTTGGAAGGTGCCCATATGGACCTGAAGGCTAGCTCTGACTGACTCTCCCTATGAGCCTCTTGACTCCCTCTAAGTTTCCTGAGTCCCTGTGAAGTCAGACTCCCTCTGAATGCACTAAATTCATTTGAGTTCAGACTCCCTATGAGTCTACACAACCTATGAAGCTACCTACTCCCTATCCATTTTACTCTACATAGTCTTGGGAGGCTACTCCTCCCCCCTGGATGCTAAGGGATGACTCCTTATGAATTATGGATCCCTCTGAGCATGTACTACTAGTGGAGCCATCTTCTTCCTATGAGTCTATACTACTCATGGGTATTCCTACCTCACCATTGGTGGAACTAACTTCTCCTACTCATTTATATCTCTGCCCCTACTGGTCACAACATGGATAGGTTGGCCCCTCATCCTATACATGTTTCCCTCTCTAACTCCAAAAAACATCGCTAACCTGAATTTAGATTATCTAGGAACCACCAATCCATCCATATCATCCATGGACATTAACTGAGTCTCCTTATTGAACACAAATAGTCCATATCCTATCAAACCCTGTAAATGTCTGTCATGCATAGATCCCCTACACAAAAGTACCCAAAACCTGGGAAGACCAACTCAACATCCAATAACACCTGTCCATCCTGAAGCAACACTTCATATCACTACTTCTCAATTGTTGAGGATGAGAATACACTTCTGGCACCCATATCACATTTTCCACTCACAACACATCCCCTGACTCCATATCGAATACCATTGATCCAGATCCCTATACTACATGCCTGGTCCTCCTACCAAGCTCCTCGTACATACCCAAGTTAGACACTATGAAAATAACGAACAAATCTTATGCCCCTGTCATGTGATGATTGTTTTCACTGTATAAGAACCATGCAATCCTCCATGGAAAACATCCTTCTCATCCAATGAACTTCTTCCCAAGTCCATCATCCAAATCACCAAAAACTCTCCATGTCTAGACACGTTGCAACTGATCTCGTGTCCTCATCTAAATAGTCCTAAGCTACTATTGAACACTCAGTCTAGTCCACTCTAGATGACCACAACTCATATATGCAAGTGTCCTCATCCTCTTGGGTCAAACACATCATACACTATCGTACCTTGACAATGTACAACTCTCCAACCTGTTCAAGACTGTATCTCATCAACCAATCATACACACAAATCTCTCTCATCTGTGCCAAAGCACCTGATCATGTACCCATCACAAATCACTATGAAAAGTCATTGGAAGTCCATCCACAGGGTTGAAAACCTTCCACACAACATACTGTTGTGATCTGGGCTCTCTGCTAATCCACTAGAACTCCCAACCTACCACACCAACGAGTTGCAATAGTCCATAGATCCTCATATGAATGGTCTGCTCCATATCTCAGATAAATACCATCTAACCTATTTCCACCTACAACTCTAACTATATCTCCCTCTCATATCTAACTCCTCAACATTTCTACAACTCCCTCTCAATGATGTCACCTGTGACTTGCCTGAAAAAAGAACAAGAAATCTACAACCAACTGTAGTAGCTATGTGTCTCAAAGATTATCCCCTTCTCTTCAGATCCCAAGCTATGATACCATTTCAATTTTCACATGGAACCTTATGTGACTAATTTTCGTATCTGGAAATTTCTTCTTAGTGATCTAACGGTAAAACCCTAGATGTTATCACCGAACAAGTTTACATTCAAAATTATTGACTGAAATTATATGCAACATAAACACAAAAGATCAGAGATGAATCATCAACACATATGAGACATAATATTTTTTTTCTTTTAACCTTATCAAATTTAGAAATATTAAGGGAAAAAGTATCCCTCCTAGCCAATACAAATATCACCAAATCTGAGGATAAACCCATCCTCTAAGCCAATACAATTTCAACAAAATCTGAGAAATACCTTGTCCTCCAATAACCATACAAATAAAAAAAACAAACCTCAACAAATATCTTGTAAATATATTTTTCCCACAAATCTTCTCCAGACCACATGTACGACATGCTGATGTCACCTGTTAGTCTGTATGGACCTGCACCTACCTAGAAAAAATATATACAGATCTTTGTGTTTGTTCCTTCTGCAACCCATGTATGTGCATGACTATTCCCATTACAACATGCATATGTACACTACTGTTCCCACTGGAATCCGCGTACATGCACAAAAAACTTGTACAAACACTTCCATATGATTCACTCCACTTGTACAATTTATTCCATCTATGGTTGCCTCTCTCTCCCACACAAGTGGTGTGATTTTCCCTGCCAAGAACAAAAAATAGAGAGTCCTCAACCCTAAGCCATATTTTCCACCCTAGCAGAATTTCTCTTTGCTAAAATCACCATAATCCTTAGCACAAGTCTAGACTCACTTTTTCCAACTCCATCATGTATCCACACATGATATACACTATGAAATGTCACAATGACCTCTCTCCTTTATATACAATCCTTAAGGGTCACCATAGAATCCCCTCCACATGATAACATCAAACTATTCGTTCTTTGTGGGTGTGAAGCCCCTACATAAGCCCACAAAGCCCACCACTAAACCCATGAATCCCCAACTTAATTCGAAGGGTTTTTTCACCCAAAATAAAGTGTGATGTGGTGTTGATGATGATTCCCACATGGACAACACCTATGCCCATGTGAGAATACCTTCCAGAAGCTACACAAATCAACACTATTAACTAGTCATCAAGACCATCGTTTCACTGGAACACCGCGGAAATAAATCCTTTGTCATTTTCCACCAATCCCCAAAAAATTTAACAATGCACTTTTAAATGATTACTTCAGTGTGGGTTAACTAGCCACCAGGCATCAATAATCCTTCTTCAAATATCCCCATTTAATCACGAGTCTAGTCAGGTTTAACCAACCACAAGACACTAAGAATATAAAACCACTGAGAAGTTTAAGGTTGGTAATTTTAAGGATTTAAGGCCGGATCAATTACCCTTCATTTTTGGTCATTGATCTCTTACAATGATCAACAATCAGATCTTCTTCTTCTGAAATCACCACCTCTTGATGAATGTTCTCCTATGGACTAATTATAGACTAGTATTCAAATGAATTCAACTTTCCTTCAATATTACAAATAAGACTCATTCAAATTAAATTCAACCTTGGAGATTCCTCCATTTGTATAATTATTTCAACCTTATAGACCAATCATCGAACCCATAATTCATTAGGGTTGATTGCTCACTCACAATCACCTTTAATCATCATGCTCATTTTCATTCACGGAATCATGATACTCAACCACAAAGAAGAAACACAAAATATAGAGATGCATTCACACACAGTTCAAAAATACACTATTTCATTAGAAGACTCTCTACATGATTTCTACAAACTCAGAAACCCTCCTACTTCTCTATTGGCCTAATTACACACATTTGGGCACATCTATGGCCCTGGCCACACCTATTCTATTCCCAAAGTCTTAAAATATGTATATACAAGGAATATAACTTCCTGATCACTTCAGATCATAAATATCCTCAACTAATTACTTGGAAAATAAAAAATCATATTTCTAATATCCCTTCTAAGCCCTGAAATCTGCTAAATGAAAATTTGCTTTTATTACATGATACATGCCATTTCTACCAACCACACTCATCTAATGTAAAACCTTCTAGAACCTAATTATAAACTTAGAAAAATACAATAATTTCATTAAGGGAACCCACTCCCTTTGGTAGATTTCAAGACCCATTAAGGCTTGATCAACAGTGTTAACTTTGGGAACTATGCTTTTACATTAGACTCCCAGGGTACAAAAATTTCATGGATTCTTGGTCATGAGTCTTCTATTTATTGAAGTCCACATAGATCCCAAACCTTGTGTTGTTGATTTCCACTTGCTTGAATGAATTATTTTTTTTCTATTGTCCTCGACCTTCCAGGATCCCATACTTTTTTTTCTTGTTATTAATCTACCTTGTTTTTACCAGTCTTTTGAGAAAATTGTATTTGGTTGTTGATGTTCTTCTTCATCCTTTGGTGTTTCCACTTAGAAATATGCATCAATTATCTCCAAAACTCTTCTATATCAATATTAAACTTTTCCTTTTCTTGTTGCATACTATTGCTACAAATTGGTTGCTTCACATTTTCACACAAATTTTGTATGTCTGTTGCCATACCTACTTTATACTCTTTCCTCTCTTCAGTCAAAATATATTTCTTCCCATCTATTTTGATCTTCCACTTAGTTTTCATCATCTCAATAAGGATTTTTTGTATTCGACCTATGTTCCATTATTTTTTATACACTTCTCAATAAGTATTTAAGGAACTTAGTTGTATTCTCCATGGATGCTCTATGAAAGACTAACTTTCATCAACATTTGCACATAAAATAAACATATTACAAAAAAAAGATGTTGTTGAAATTCATTTTCATTCATAGGAATGACTACTAATACTATTTGTTGATCTTGTTTATTATTGAATACATGTGTAGTCTGTTGCTCCCTATTCTATCTCATGTGCATTAATTCTTCCTTGAAATTCTAGTTCATTTTCTATAGATTCCTGGTTATAATTTACACTTTCAATCTCCTTATTGTATTTTAAGAAAACTCCTTGCTCTGCACTCCCTTATTGTACAAGTAGTATAATTTCATCTTCATGAAACAAATTTTCCTCCTTCTTCTTTAATACAACATTTTGTTCATCTTCTTCTGTACCTACAATCACACAAAACTCATTAGTTTTAAAAACATGAGACTCCTTGGTATCTGTTGATACTGTTTCCATATCTTGCTTATGTTTATCTGAACTCCAGTGACTCTTAGTAGGTCTCTCATAAATATCTTCATTCTTTCCAAGGATTGGTCCTTTCTTTGGTTCAAAAATGTGAACTTCTTCTTTTTCTTCGAAATACTTTTGTCCATACTCAGCTTCATTGAATATTCACTTTGTCTTCAATCAGACTTCTATCCCATGTCTCAGTTTTCTTACAATCAATTGCATGATAGGCCAATTGACCTATTGCTACAAAATCCATCCACTTCTTTGGTCTTCTTGAACTCTCTCTTGTAGAAACTTTATCATAACACTGAGTTGTTCCTTCATCTCAACTATATCTCTATCAAATTTCTCATCACTCATCTTTATGTGGATTCTTTTCTATGAATCCTTCATTTTCTATCTCTAGCCATCTCCATCTATCCGAGCTTCACAATTCTCAACAATGAGATACACATAGCCTTTTCATTAACATGTCTTTCGCAACCTACTATAAAATAGCTCACCAAGTTTCTCTACTGAACCTGGCCTTTTGGTATCTCTGGCTCTCTCTACTAGAACCCTCTGTGCTTTCTCTGCTCCTCTAGGATTATGCACTTTTACTCACATTATCCTAAGCACTTCACCTTCTCTTCTCCATCTTCACTAGATGTAAGGGTTTATACCACCAAACTCTTCTTTTCTACTACCTATAAACACATATTCTCTATCAAAATTTTAACTAAAATATCAAATGCTTTTTTACCTCACAAGTCTCTTTAGGTTTGTTCCTCTATGTTCTTATCTCCATATCTTTTTCTATTTCCAAATCATAAAACTTCTCTGCAGTCCACATAAGACTCTTGTTGTTACCTACCAAAAGCACATATTTTTTCTTTACCAGAGTTGACTACAAAACGTAAGACCTATTTACCTACAAGATATACTCCAAGATCTTTTCCTCCAAACACTTCTATGCCCACACATATTCTTCAGGCTCTTTGTCTTGGACCTATTCTGGTCACTCATAAAAATTTATATAATTTCTTCTTTCCTTAATGATCACAGGATTCTTTTTCTTTGATACCAACAATGATAGCAATGAGGTAGGCTTTAAACCCCTTTTCCCTTTCTTAAATCTCTTCTTTCAACTAGATTCAATTCTCATCATTTAACACTATTGTTAACCGACCACTCACACCACCATTTCACCAGACCACCAGGGACATGAAACCTTTGTCACTAACAACTGAACCTTCTAGAACCTATTTACAGACTTTTAAATTTTTTTTCAGGTGGACATCGGTGGCTGCCCACCTATTCCGCTTGCTCAAATTACAGTTTCCATCTTGGTAGTTTTTCTACAGTTTTTTGGGTCCCAAACTTCCAGGGCCATTTTGAGGCCCTAAATGACATTTTTTTGACTTGGTAATCCTCAACAAGACCTTCTCGATGCGATAGTGAGCACCCCAAATGAAGATTATATGAAAAAGTTTCCTTTGGAGTTTTTGGATATTTAGGGTCTTCTCATTTATTCTTTATGTTAAAAAGGCCTTTGGAGCCTCATTGCAATCAAGTTCTTGCAAATGAGCATAGGCGACACATCTCTCTTTAGAGATAAGCTACCACCATTATAGCTAGCTTGTGTGCTTTGCATTTTACAGTCTTTTGTATTCCAGACAGTCATTAATAGAATATGAGTTTTACTATATTACTATGTTCCTTATAATATATCTATGTATTTCCTTGTTACATATCTGTTATATTTCTTCCTTCATGTCATTCTCAAAATAATACAGATCAGTGGTATTAGAGTAGTCTACTCCTTGTTGTTCTTAGTGCATGTCACCAATGAGGTCAAGGTATAGAGAGTTGGGTCTCAAGCTTGTTTCTCTTAAGTAAAACCACTCTCACCTACCCAAACAACCTCCCATGGTGGTGTTATCACCATTAACTGTTTGTGTGAAATCAAGATTTCAGGACTTAGCGAGGTGCTAAATTGGTTTGGAAGCCCGATAAATCAAGGAAGGGGATAAATTTGGCAAGAAGAAGCTAAATATGGAAGGATCACTAAGGTGATGGGAGTCGATACATCATATATCGTGAGCTCTCCAAATCAACGGTCGAGGATCATTTCAGGGAGAGAAGTTGCGTGGAGGATAATTTCAGAAAGTGGGCTGAAATCTAAACCGTGGTTTTTGGTCGGGACCACGTGGCGCCACCAGGTGCATTTTGGGGTGAAAAATGGGTTTCCCCAAACCACTTCCTCATGCCCCCTAAATTTGGAAAAGGTATAAAAGGGAATTTTGTTGGTTATTTTATTATTTTTCAAACACTAGACCATCTGAAACTTGGCACGACCACCCTTGTTCAGTTGGAACTCAACAGTAAGCCAATTACACGCCATTTCCGCTCATATCTAGGTATTTTTCATCGCAACCATGGATCCTATTATAACTTGAGTAATAGAGAAAGACCCTGTGAAAAATGAAAAAGCCCTGATTGACCGAGATTCAAGAGTCTTTGATACCAAAATCACCATTTCACCTGTCTTTGTGTCCAGAAGCAACCTTCCCGATAATGTAGGAAGGGGTATACCGTTCCTTGAAGCAGACCGGGCCACCATAGTCTCGTATGCTGTTGAAATCACTTTCCCTTTTCCTGAATTTATAGGTTGGTGTGCCGAACAATATTCACATGAAGAAAAGGTCGTCGTGAGTAAACAAGGATCTAAGGTCATGTGTAAGGTAGAGATTCTGTCTATTCGAGATTCCCTCAGTATACCAAAGTCTTTCTTCACAATGTCTAAACCTTTCAATGAAGAAAAACTAATTAGGGTATACAGATAATGTCCATCAGAAGTCCAAGATTTTTTTTTATAGAAAATTGTCAAAGATGAACATTTTTCAAAGAGTATGTATTTTCCAATGAATGTGAGTATATTGGTTGTTGAAGTCCAACGAGTCTCTTCCCTGTTGAGTAAAATTTTAGGTCTAGATAATGACAAACAAGTGGTCAAAGTCATGTTGGGTTTCCTGTTGACATTTTTTTCAGTCAGAGTCTGGTCTGTTAGTCCGCATCATTTTTTATCAATTCATAGCTAATAATATCCATAAACAACTAGTGAATTTTCGCTCTCTAAGGCATTTCAGATATTACACCTATTTGCTAAAGATTTTCCTGGAAACCAATAAGAGAGAATTACCTGAATAATTATTTATATCAACTGAATGTAAGAGGATTACATTTCTCATCTTCATCAACAAATTAATGTTCAGGGTTTACAGTTTAATTTTCAACACCATCCTACCCAGAGTTTTGGATGACATGAGGAGCTATCTGCAACCAAATCCAGAAAATAGAGTGGGGGAATGGGTACTATTCATGCACTAAAAAATGATCTAGTTTTATGGTTGTCATGAATCCCCCTATCTATTTCCTATTTTTCTGACCCCGGGAGTCTTTTCCCTTGAATTCAATAGGAAAAGAATTATATCTGATACAAAGCATATCCTGAAGTTGCGCAAAGCCTCCAACCTAAAATTCCCTTTTATCATTTGCCCTTTAATTTTCAAAGACATATCTTGTTTATCTCATATTCAAGAAAATCTCAAAGAGTTTGGTTTTTCATAGCTACATGGAAGGGGATATGATCCACACCAAATCATATCCAAGAGAATATTGATGAAAAAACATGCCCCTTAAGAGCATTAACATGTTGAGGGTTTTGATAAACTTGAAAACCTAGAAGTCTATGTTGATATGGAATCAATCTTGAAAACAACTCAAACACAACAAGTGGAGGCAACCCTGCAACAAAGTTGGACACAACAAGTGGAGGCAACCCTGCAACAAAGTCAGACACAACAAGTGGAGGCAACCATGTAGAGAAGTCAAACACAAAAATCTCCTCAGAAATTGATAGTCAAAGTTCCTAAGATGAGTGTTTACAGCAAGAGAAGCAGTTTAGAGGACATGGGCACCAATGATCAACAAACAACTCCTAAGAAGATGAAAATTACACAGTCTCCATATATAGTGGATTTAGAGGAGGAAGAGCCTAAAGAACAAGTAAATCTGGATATGGTGGAGAGTGGTACTAGCACTGTAGAGTTTGAAAAATCCAAAGTGAAGGCATCTCAAGAACCTTTAGCAGAAAAAAACACATCTTTGATAAAACATCTAAGACAACTTATCAATCTAAAGAATATTTGAAAAAACAATATGCTGAGAAAGGAAACATGGCCCTGGGTGAGATGAGGGAATTAGTCCCTGAAGTGGATAATATTTCTCAAGACAAATCTTCTATGTTCACAATAAGAGATATTGACAGGAGGACCTTTAACATTGCAGTTGCATATGAAGACAAAGTATCTGAGATAAAGATAAGGTATGAAAACATCAACGCTCCAAACAAAGTCAAATTCCATAGGAACACCAATGATATGTTGTATTCTGACTACCTGAGTTTAAGATTGAAGAATTCAAATCTGTCATCTTATGAAATGAAATTGGAAGGGAAGTTGAGGCAAGAAAAATCATCTAGCAGAGCTTGGCAGACTCAGGTAAAGAGGCTAGAATCTAAAGGCCCCGAAGGGGTGAAATCCTCATTGGATGAAAAGGACAAAATGATTCAAATCTTGAAGAAGAAACTGAAAATGTCTGTCGTAGAGCATCCAAAAACAACATAATTGGTTTCTATAGAGCAGGAGAATGAAAAGTTTTGTCAAGAGGCATTGGACTACAAGGCTAGTTCATTGCAACTAGAACAAGAAAAGGTGAACTGGTAAGAAGGGAATTTTTTTTTGCTAAACATGGTTCTTTTTTTACCTCCTGCTTCAGAAGTTGGGCCAAACACTAAAGGACTTGTCCAGGCCATGTCACAAGTTAGCCTGAAGGAAGGGGAAATCAAAGGGCTGAAAGGGAGCATAGATAAATTGAAGCAAGAGATGCAAGCAAAGGATGAAAAAATGGCTCAATTTCAAAAAGAGAATGGAGCCTTGTAGGAAAGGATAGACAAGTTGAATATGAGATTAAGAGGCAAAGGCCTGTTGCAGGGGGACAAACATATCATCTGGGATTCCATTTCTACTGAAGATGCAAGGTTCATAGTGTATTTAAACTTGATCAATGATAAAGACATCCTAGCCATCAAAACAAAAATCAGGTGCATTGTTGTGAATGAGACTTTAGCAAAGAAGCCATCAGAATGGGCCCAAAATTACATAAACCTAATCAACTCCATTCCTACTGCAGAAATTTAGACTATTGGAGTTAAAGACAAAAATACATTGATTATATGGGCCAGGAGGTTTATTTTTAAACATAACCTGTTGAAATTAGTCCAAACAAAGGAAACACAGATGGAGCAAAGTGTAGAAGACTTCAAGGATTTGTTTGAAGAATTGTTCATCAAAGGCCTCCCACCATTTTGGGATGGAAAAGGAAAATTACATGCTTAGGAAGAATACAATTCTCTCCTCACTCAATGTAGGATGGATCACTCCAAGTTCGAAGCCCTGGAGGAAAATCTCAAAGGTGATACACTAGACTCTAGTTGAGCATCTGATTACAGACTTTGAGATTTTGAATTAGTTTAAAGCAGTTAAAATTGAACTACCAGTCATGACATATGCCTCCTGCATTGACCTAGAGATCCTGATCAAAGAAATGATATATTATGATATCCCTTCTGACTTGCAACGAAAGGAGATAGTATGACTAAGTAAGACAACGTGCATATTTCTAGGGTCCAACAAATGATGTCCAGGTGTCACAAAAGATGGCTCATTAGGTGGAAGGCCAGAGAAGAATAAGTGGCAAAGAACAGATTTTAAGAGTTAGAGGAGTAAGAATCTGTATCACCAAACGTTTTCTTACTAATCATTGTAATCAGTTCCAAAACCGAAACTGTCCCTTGTAATTATTTTAATCAGTTTCAAGAAATGAAACGTTTCATTTTAAATCATTGTAATCAGTTTTAAACCGAAGGAACTCAACTTGTATAAATATTAGGAGTTTGTTAGCGGGCGAAATTGACCGTCCATCAATTGGAAGAATGAGTATGATCCTGGGTTGTCTTAATAACCCAAGCCATTTGGTATAACTCGTTCCGATGGGTTTAATGGCTCCGTTAGCCAATCTAAAATACTAAAAGAAAATAAACAAGAGAAATAAATCACTAACTAATTACTAAATACTATATATCGTATATGTACAATATATGCAATAATATAACTATTGTAGATATTTTAAGCAGAAACTACACTAATATCACTTATATACATCATTTACAATTTGCAAGTTTTAATCGAAACTTACAAAATCAAATGAAAAATTCATTTTTGTTAAGAAGTAGATAAAGAAATCACATTTAATTTTTGTTTTGTTTTCCTTTAAAAATCTAACAAATTTTACATTGAATATACTATGAAACACAAACGGGTGGATAGTCAAAGGCTGAACCATACAATTTGGTTTCATTAATATGTAGATGACATAATTAAAAAATATACAAAGGGGCTAACCTGTTAGTGAGTTAGTGAGGTGTATCCAAGCATCTGTATGAGTAACGAACATCCAACTACCACGTCCAAGAGAGAAATCTGCAATGAACCTATGGGATTTTCTAAATAAATTCAAAACATGTATTGGTAGTTTATATTTTAATGACAGAAGAGGGAACACAAACATAATCCCGTGATCTTATAATTGCACATAATTACAACAAGATAAATCTAAAAGTAACCTATGCATTTCATCATTCAATTAAGATTCAAAGATAAATCCTGCCATTCTAATTGAAGACATGATCACAACATTTATGTCTTGAGTAGCACATTATAGATGATATTTATAATGTAAACATCCTGCACATAATAGATCATTAAGTCTAAATCTATCAGACCTATTAATGTATTAGGATTAACAAAACATAAAGGAAAATATCATTAACAAAAGGCTAAAGCCAAAATGCATATATGATGTTTCATTAAGTTCA
>SNQJ01S0105957.1:0-27850 GCA_010110895.2 Picea sitchensis | reverse complement strand
AAGGAGTATGATTCTCTCATCAAGATTGGAATGTGGAAGTTAATGGACCCTCCATTTGGAACCAAAATAATTGGTTGCATGTGGGTCTTCAAAAGAAAGTACAATTCATATGGCTCAATTGAAAATCACAAAGTGAGGCTTGTGGAAAAAGTATTTGCACAAAAATAAGGTATTAACTATGAGGAGACATTTTACCCTATAGAAAAATGGAACATATTAATATGAATCTCACATCAAAACAAGGTAATCAATTTGAGGATGCAACCAAGAACAAACAAATTGCGGGAAGTACTATCTACCTTACCACTACTAGACTAGATATTTCATTTGTTGTTGGGATTCTTTTCAAGTTCATGCAAAAACCTTGTGAACGACATCGGTCTACTGCAAAAAGAGTTCTAAAATACTTGAAGGGAACTCAATATTTTGGACTCAAGTATTCTAAGGTGGATGAACTCACCATGATTTGATATTATGATTTAGACTTTGTTGGAGATAAAGAAAATTTAATATCAAATTTATGCTATCTCATGAGACTTGGATCGACAACTGTCTTCTGGATATCATAGAAATAGTTAGTTCAAAAACATTCCACAACAGAGGTAGATTATGTGGTAGATGTAGAGGCAACAAAGGATATTGTGTGGTTTAGTAAAATACTTGAATATTTGTAGGAGAAACAAGTGAACTTTACTCTTCTTCTAGTTTACAATACGTCTACAATGAAGTTGGTCAAGAATAAAAAATTCCATGATCAAACTAATCAAATGAAAATAAACTATCACTTGATTCGATATCATGTAGAGACTAAGACTATTCACTTGAGACATTGTTCCACAAGTGAGAAAATTATGGACATCTTCACTAAAGTGCTTGGAAGATAAATATTTGAAAACTTCATAATGATGTTTGGAATCAAAAACAATCCTTTGTATTGGGGGGGGGGGACTATAGATACCCAATCCTTATTATTATGGTATTTTGTAAATATTATTTAGGATAAGTATGTAGAGTCATAGGTGATAGGAAGAGTCATTCAAAAGATGAAAAACAAAGGTCATATAAATATGTATTTATGAAGGATTGATGTTAATGCAATTAATTCAAGTGAAAATTTACATTCTCTACCCATACTTGGCCTGAAACGAACTATTTGATCCCCTGCCCCCCCCAACATTCTCTACCCATACTTGGCCTGAAACGAACTATTTGATCCCCCCATTTCCACCCCATTTTTGATCTTTGACTTTTTAACATTTTGTTGAGTTTCTATTTCCTTTAAAACTTGATTAAACCACACCAAAATTTTTTATATGCCTAATGTTTCAAATAGGGACCTCCCTTCACCTACTCATATGGTCCCTTGGCCTGATTTCGTGATTGACCGTGATTACCAAATTAAGACCTCTCTCCCAAAAAGTAGAGTGTAATTCAAATTGTGGAAAGGTTTGATGGAATATTTGATTTGATATTAAAGTTAACCCATTTTCTTCCTATGCTTTGTGCACTAACATACATGGACCTTACATGACTTCAAAGTGCATTGAAAGGCCAAGAAAGAGACTCAAAGAGATAAAAATAAATAAGGAAATTTGAACTCAAAAATTAGATAAAATCCCCTAGGTGGCATAAAAGCATAACTAGATAGATAAACTAAATACCCAATAAGGTAAGAAAATTTGAGTTAGAATTAAAAAAACTAACCCCGGGTGAAAACAAAAAAAGAAGAGAATTGTATTGAGAAAACTAATGACCAAGGAAGGGGAATGGATTGAAATCAAGAGGGCCCAAAATTATGTATCTCCCTCTCATTCTGTTGTAAAATTAAAATAAACTCAATAGAAGAAGGGCTTTTTTTCTTTTGCAATTTTGTAAACTCTTTTAAAAAATTAATGGACTAGAAGCCACTTCTAGGAATGTTGTTTTATAGACTAACTTTAGTTTTGAATATTTTAGTGTGTATAAATTCTATTGTTTTACTAAATTTTGAAATGGTATAAGAATATGGTTTTATAGTGTAGACATTTCTCATTTATGAGAAATATGTCTTATTTTTTTTCTCAAAATTTGTTTATTTATAGCTTATAGGAATAATATTGTGATAAAATATTATTTTTATAATTTTCTATTTGCACATGTTGATAATACAAGTCATTACATAAAATACTCATTCAAACTTAATAAAATTTATTTCTCAACCAACCATAAAAAGTTTGGAACATTCATACAATTTGGATTGCAAAATACAGTTCTTGTGGATGAATTAATTTTTGGAAGGAGGAGAAGGAGAACTAGAACTTTCTCATAGGTTTGTAATTAGAGTGATGAGAAGAAAGAGAATGAGTAAAAAACCTTCCTTTCTGGCTTGCCTTTCCTTGCATTGCCTTCATTCTATTTCCATACCCAGATCTAGACTCTGCATTTTCCATGCCTTGTCTTTCCATTGTCTAGTCTATATGGCATAGGTCATGGTCTATGTCATGCTCTCCATTAACTTCTCCTTGCCTATGAAATCAAGGTCTAGGTCTCCACAAACTTCTCATGCTTAGATTAAGACAATAAGTATTGTACCTTTGATGACTTCTTACTTGTAATTGATTCTAGTTGGAGGTTTATACCAACAACCATGTCAGTAAAATGGTATAAATCTTCACCTAGTCTATATTCTTGAAATACATAACAATTTATTTTGTTTTCTTTAATCCCGTGTCATGTATTCTCATTTAATAACCATTGAACCAATTGGAAATTCAATTCCTTCGAACTACATTGATCACATGAGGGTCTACTTTAACTCTAATCAATGTGCTAGTCAATAATCAGTTCCCATTCACTACCTCTTGGTGCAACCACTATGTATATGTTCCTTACAAAAAATGGAGTACAACATGTGACTCCACTAGATGACCAAAGAATACAACATTGATGATATTTCTTCAAAATTTAAGAGAAGGTTTAACCGAACCTGATAGTACAAGATCAAAGACGTGATCATAATCTGCTGAAATACTTGATTGTCCTCCTCCAATTGGGATAATTCCATAGTTAAATGTTTACCAATGGGGAGTCATACACGATCCCATATATCAACTCATTCACACTCACAATCATCCAATTCATTACTACTACATGCACCACATAAGAAAGAGAGTTTTCTTGTCCATATTTCAACCATTGCATTGTCTAATGTTGTAAAATGATATGATCCATGAGTGCCCTGGTTTATTTTTTAATTCATACCCCTATGATTGATCTACATCGACCACCTCCAAAAAGTTTCTATGTAAATGTTCTTTCCTGTGTGATTGGTCTTCATGGTTTCTTGTTCCCTCACCACACTGAAGAACACCAATCAATAATGGATTTCAAGACTTGAATGAGGGAAGTAGTTGTGAACTTCATTTATTTCCTCCGTAACACTCTTTTTATGGATGCCACTTCTCCATCATGCTCCCCTTTATCGTTCCCAGACTCTAAATAGTTCCAAATGTTTGGTACCTTGAAAATTTTTGCAACACACACAACCATTTAAATACAAGATCATTTTTGAACTGGCCTATGCAAGCATCTAACAAAATCCAATGTTGATTCATCTATATGTTATTCTCATTAAGGTGATTGTAAAAATGAAAGAAATAAGCTACATAGGCTAAGTCATGCCATGGATAATATCTTATGTAGAAGTGATACTCCAATATAACTCTTTTCTCTTCTTCATTACTATCTCGCCCATGTTCCATGTGATATGGACCATTATGATGACCATCTATGAGTGACAATATTGGCTTTGAATATCATTTTGTGGTTGAATGGTGTAGTTATAAAAAACATCAACAACTAATAAGACAATACCAATGGGAAATGCATTCGTATTATTCTAAAATTTAGTCATGTCCTCTAGCCACATGGACATGTTGAACATATTGTCATGTATTTTCAATGGAGTCCATCATGAAGTCACATACTCATACCCAGGAAGTCACCAATTGTATATTTTTCTTTCATGTCCTCCATAAATATCATATGAGACATATTTAAATCTTTGCAAGGAAACGTCCATCCTCCTTTGATTCATACTCATCGCTACATGGATGCACTTTCTTAGTCATGCCATTCCACCGCACTTGTGTCATGTCCCATAAAAGATTTTTTTGATAAAATGTACAACCCTCTAGCCTTTTACACAATATGTTGTGAATAAAGTCTCTAGTTTACGATGGCTACAATATAACTGATCATTCCTACAAAGGGTGTTATGAAAAACATGAAAAAATACATATGTGTTATAATAATAACCATACCTAATGTGATATCTACAACAACATGTGTTACAAATTGTGTTTATTCAAACATACCAAGGTTTGCATTTATGGAAAGATATTTGTCCCAATTTAAGTGCACTATGTATTGTTCTAAATCTCTAATACAATTATGTCTATGTATTTTCAATAAAGTGTTTAATATGGGCTTCATTTCCCTAAATCCCTTTCTTAATTTTAGTACAAATTTTTGGTTGGAATAAGGCCTAGTTTTCTCATGCCATAAATCTTGTACTAGTCCCCTAACTGCTCTCCATATACTATGTCAAAACAAGAAGCCTACCAATGAAGGTCCACAAACCTATTGGGCCACTTGTGTCAAGGCTATATCGTATATAAGAATTCTTTTTAATGGTTTTGATATCGCATTTCATGATATCTTTGTTGTAGAAACAACATTTTCTTGTGATCTTAAGTAATAATTGATTGTGATAGGACACATTGAGCTATATTTCAGTCTTTAGAGAGATATTTTACCAATTCTTTGAAAATAATCTATGTGGTTTTTAACAATATGATGACTTGTTTATAAAATTTTGACTATTTTAAAACCTAAAATTCTCAACAACAATCAAACTTCTCATATTTTAACATCAAAAAAAATTGATTACCTGAATAATATTTTTGGTTCAAAATTATTCCTTAATGATTTTATAAAGAATTATAACAAAATTTATGGTTAGGGTAACCTACCTTCAAGTGATTCTAGACCACTTCCATCCACCTCTAATTCATTTAGGAGTTGTTCACCGCACACTACTCAATCTAGATAGGGATGATGAACCCTCATTCTGCACTCTTGACCTCCTTGTTGTGGAGTTAACAATTTTTCATTTCTTGTCCCTTCAATCACTTTTGGATCAATTCTACATGAGAGCAGGATGGGATTGACTAGTTTCTAGAATGTGTGACTTTCCAACAAGAGGCTTCACCATAGGAACTTCTTCACAAGAATGTTGTGCACTAGTTTCCTCTCTAACTTCATCCATTGTATATCAGGTCTCCAAGAAAACACCATCTCACCATTCATAATGATTTGAGAGACACCCAAGATGGACGATCTCATGAAACTCGTGTTTTGCTTGTAGACCAAGAGAAACAACGACTACTATTTATTCCACTCAGAAATTAGATTTGTTCTTATCAAATCCTATGCTTTCAATATATGAAACTTCTTTCCTTTCTTTTCATATTCTACATTTTATATGGGATTCTCTTTCTTCAAGGACTTTTTTTCTTGAATCCATCGGTTCCCCATGATTAATAGAAAAAATTGCTTCCAAGCACCCCACCACAAATTCTTCTTGATATTAAAAGAAGGAACAACTAAAAATTCTAATTCCAAGTGGACAAATTTGTCTTCATATTAGAAGAGAAGACACAAGTAATAATTCCAATTTAAATTGGACAAATTTGTTCGATATTACATAAGAAGACAATCATCAATTCCAATTCAATTGATAAATTTTCTGCATTACACAACCATCAATTCATATTGCACAAATTTGTCTTCCAATTCCAAGAGAACACAATAAGCCATAACCAAGAATTTCAATTCCACTTGGAAAAATTTGTGACCCAATTCTTCCCACAATTGTTTTGCAATAGCACAAAATTGTTTATGAATTAAACAACAAGACAAAAAGGCTTTTCTTGCACTTTTGTATACGATATTGGGCATAACAAAAATGGATCAAGATAGATGATGAACATCCCACAGCAACCCACAATGCACAACCCACTAAAATCCTCTATTTTTTATTTTTCTTTTGTGTGTGTGTGTAGGAAGGTAATGAGATTATACTCAACATCGCAACATGACGACACACAACGCATGAAAATCATGCAACAACAACATAACAGCCTAACATAAAAGCACATCAAGCACTGAAGTAATACGTATGACATTTAACCATGAAAAAATAAAAAATGACTACTGTCCGCCCTACCTCGCAATGGTTAGGACTCGAGTCATATACAACGCCAAGCCCGTGGCTCATCGATTTTACCATTTAAGGTCTCAGGCTGGCTACTATTATGAGGAACAAGGAGGTGCCTACATATCACCCCGACACAAGGCATCAAGCCTACTAAGCTAAGGAAAATCATCCTGACAACCCCTCACACCCAAAACAACTACACAAGTAACTAGAATCCTCATGAGAAAACCAATCACATTGAACGCTTACAAAACCACATACAAACATTAATATTAAACAACAACCATTAATCAAGGATAAAAGGTCATTATCTATGACTTAAATTAGCATTAATTACAAATCAATTAACCAGCCTAAATTTCATCAGTCAACGAGTTACCCACTCGACTTAACATGAATTGCGACTCAATTTAGCATGTTTGATACCAATTAGGTGATATCTATAAATCCAACTAAACCATAAACTTGAATAACAACATAACATTCTTAAAGTGGAATGCTACCTATATTTCTTATGAACATTTAAACCTCAACATTAGTCTATATATAATGACCTAAACTAACCACACTAGCTGGTTATTATTAATATTGAGAGGAAATCACAAATAATAACATTGCTAGTAGAAAAATCAATAAGGTAATTATATATCTATTACATAACAATTTATTACGGCAGTTAACAAGGCATTTAACAAGGCATTTAACATAATGATTAACATAATCAATTAATTGAGCAATAATAGGGTAGTTTTCATGACTATTTTCATAACAAGTATTATAGCACTAACAAGGCAATTATCATGTTAATTAACATAAAAATTAATATAACAATAGCGAGGCAATTTATATGACATTTAACATATAGATTAATAGCGCAAAAACAAGGAAATTTACATAATTGTTAACCATTTAACTCGCTGCTACATTTAATCAATAAGTAGGAATATGATGACCATTCACACTATTGTAGCAATTGTTCGGCATTTAGTAAGGAAATTAATATAGCATTTAACATTGTAATTAACAAACCAATTAACTGTAGAAATGGTTCTCGTAAATTCGTGGTCATTCCAAAGAAGCTCTTCAACATTCTAAAGGCAAAAATCATGGGTACTTACAAGCTTCCGGCAACATTCTAAAGGAAAATCATGGGTAATTACAACAAGCTCAGACAACATTCTAAAGGAAAAAATCGCGGGTATTTAAACAACAATCAAAGTCAACTTTAAAAGGCAATAATCATGGGCATTAAAAAAATGGTCTCAGATAGTTTTGAATGGAAAAATGTGATTATTTAAACAATGATCTCAGACATGTTGTGAATGGTAAAATCGTGAGCATTAAAACAATGGTCTCATACATGTTTTGAATGGAAAAATGTGAGAATTTAAACAACGATCTCACATGTTTTGAATGGTAAATTTATGAGCATTAAACAATGGTCTCACACATGTTTTGAATGGAAAAACACGAGCATTTAACCGACAATCTACCACATTTGAATGGAAAAATTGTGGGTAATTAATCAACTATCATAGTCTCATTTTAAAAGGGAAAAACATGTACAGTGACACACCAGAAGGGAATTCATGGCTATCCATAATTAAAATATGCATAATGATGTGCCCAAAATGCACCATAAGGAACTTCATGTTTCCAACATCACTTAAAAGGAAAATACTTGCAAAATGCGCATGGAAAATAACTGCTTTTCCATTGCTAGGATACCAATGCCACGTAGACAGAATACAAAAAAAATGTTTTCATCTCCCTATACCAATATAAAATGCGATAGGAAATCAAAACATTCTTCCCATTTCCGTGAAAATTTCAATACAATGCAAACAAGAATACAAAATATTTTTCATCTCCCGACACCAATATAAAATGCAGATAAGAAATCAAATGTTCTTCCATTGCCAGAAAATTAATACAACGCATATAGGAATAACAAATAATAACGTTTTTCCATTTCTAGGATACCATTATAAAAATGCAGACTAAATCGCCTATTTTTTTCATTACCAAAATACCTAAAATTTACAAACGGAAATCAATTCATGCTTCCAATGATATAACCTCAATACAACACATTAATAAATGCTAGTTAAACGCAAGGATCCGATGGGCAAGGTCATGGAATTATTGTCGGGGTTTCTATCAGTCAATGCATAGAGAAAACCAACCATGCCACCAGATAATCCACCCACAGAGGTCATTGCCAGATGGAGGAATCAACAATCACTGTGGACAAACATTATGGTAGCTAGTTAATAGGTTCATCCTTCGCCATCATCCTTGCATAGTAGGGAGTTGAGATCCATAGGTCTTTAACGCTAAGGAAATGACCGTAGATCAATCTCCAACACTAGTCGAGGACTGGTAAGCTAGGGATGAAGGATAACAACCACAAAGGTCACAATCAACACAACAAAGTGGTCAAGACATGGGAAGATGAAGGCCATGGGATTCAACAACCATTGAGCTAGGCTAAGGAATGTTTCAGTCACCAATTTAAAAACATCATTTTACTTTTCCATTAAATAAACAGATCCAAGCATAAGTCCTAACATATTCTAACACACAAAATGAAGAGAGCCAGATTGTTGCCTCCGGACGAATTCCCTCAAAGACGCCCTCCATGCCTCCATGTAACTCCTCGCCAATAATCACGAGACTTCAACACCAAGACCTCCACCAATTGTAGGGGCATTCTTTCCCTTAGCCCTCGAGCCTAGCGTCACATACTCAATTATCCATATATTTCTCGACTATCTCTAGATCGTCATGAAGGTCGAAGCTACCAATTCTCACCGAGATGGGTATCCCAACTCCCACAAGTTAAGTCACTCAAGAAGATATTTCTGCATCGTAATGTTACACAAACAAAAGAAGATCCTTCATCCTTCTCCCTTCCTTCATTATATAGAGTTTCAAACTTCCTTTATTTCCTATAATCTCATTTCATTAAAGTTTTAAAAATAAATTCCTAAAAATTCATCTCCGCACAAGTGTCCCCCATCCCACATTTCTCCATAATTTAATTTCTTTAATTAATTAATTATCTTTATTCTTTAATCCAAATTCTCCACAAGTTTTGAATACTTTCCCTATTATTAAATTTCTAATTCAGTTTAAAATTTGAAAGCTCTTAAAATGCAGATACTTTTCTAAGTTTGACTTTCCTCTTTTCCCTTATGTTCCCCTTTTCCCTTTTATGTTTACCTATTTTCCTAGTTTCCTAATTTTAGATTTTCCTTCTTTCACCTTTTTAATTAGAACTCAAAAAGGTAGGTGTGGAAATTAACCCTGTATTTTCTCATTTATTTAGTATTTTAAAATTATCAAAATAATAAAACCATAAATTCTTTTCATTAAATTTTATTCCAACAAGATTTTTTTTAATGAATAAATTAAATTCTTATTCCCTTCATGTTACAAGATTTAAATGAAGGTCATAATTATTATTTATGTGTTTTTATTTTATTATTATTATTGCTATTTTTTATAGAGAGATAAAATTTTACCAATCTAATAGTTTAGATTTAAAACTAAATTTTCTGCAATGTGTGAGCATTTAATTAGAATTTGTTTTTAAAATTTCTTAACATGTTATTCATCCTAAGTCCATCTAGGTTCATTCCTCTTATCATCAACACGATGTGCCCTTCAGATCTACTCAGGTGCTCCAAGGTTACCGCCTAATCTATTTCCCTCAGCGACGTTTCCTTCAAGACTAACTACGTGTTCCTAGGGTGCCACTCGCCTCTCGACCGACTTGGTAGACATCAATAACCCCCGGAGTCAATACTCCACCAGTTGAGTCAATACTCCACCAGAATCAGGGAGACCAGGCCTCTAAATAAGGCCCTTTATTGCACTTTAGAATCATCGGAGTGACTATCGTGAGTTTGTCTCTTTGGCATCTTGGGTCCTCTCGAATTAGGTAAACGCTAACCTATAGTTCAAGCCACGGCAGGAGTGTTAGTAGGTTGTGGTAGGGCTTTTGTCCACGCCTGTCCCTTAAGTCTTTGGTTGTCTTGCATGAACCCTCTACTCCACATTTGATTTTGGTCGGCAAGCTATCATCAGGCCGCATCATCAACAAATCATGTCGTGAACATATCCATATCATATCATCTAATAATATGCACTAATATCACAAGAAAATAATCAAACTTCATTGGTACATTCTCCGACCCATCTCGTAGTCTAAGGGTTTCCATCGATGCCTTCGCATCCTTGAGGTCCAAAATCTTGCACACCGAGTAAACCGAGTCAATAGCACCTCTCCATGTCAAGTCAATAAAAACAACATGCCATCAACCCATAACACCACATAATCAAAATCAAAAGTTTTAATAGTTAGTACTTGATCACTTCAGAGCAAGTGTCCTCAAAGAATAAGTTCAATTAAGAAAGTTAGAGTTGGATGTTACATACACCCTCTTGGTCTAAACTTTGTCCCTAAGTTTCACAAGATAATGCTGAAATAAAGTGTATCACAAGATCATATGTCTATTTATCAAACAAAATGGAAACTATCACAAAGATATCATATGCCCTCCAAGGTCAAGTGCGGACTATAATTTTCCATCGTATTCCTTTGACCTTCTATCATTCGACGTCGTTGTCTAACGATGATCCAAAATGAATCGCTCAGCCGCGAGCGCCCCCTCATCCATCATCTACAAGGAACTCATGTCATCAACATGTGTAGGATCACTAACATAATGTCTCAAACAACATACATGAAAAACGTCATGCATACAAGTTTCAAAGAATCGTGCAACGCTTAGTCGATAGGCCACGAGTCTTCTCTTCCGTGAACATCGAAAGGTCCCACCTAACCTAGGAGAGAGTTTAGCCCTTCCCAAACTTGATCAAAGTTTTATGCGGTTTAACTCGTAAGAGTCGATCACGAATCTTGTAACCACGGTCGACACTAAGGCGCATCAACATAACTTCTTCGCTGATCCCGTAAGCTTCTTTAATGCTTTATTCATTTTTTCATTTTCTTCCATTTCTTGGATCACTTTGGTCCCACTAGACTCTACCCTCAAGCCTATCCCAACTCAAAGGTGTTCAACAGCTTCCTGTGAAGAAAACCGAAGGTGTCATCTTAATGGTGCTCTAAGACCATATTGTAAGCAAACTCCACTAGTGGCAAGAATTTTCCCAACACTTTTGTTTGTCCATCACGCATTACGTAACATGTCCTCCAAGGTTTAGTTCGTTCATTCAGTCTACCCATCGGCCCGGTGATACGCATTACTAAAGTTAAGTTGTGTTCCAAAGGCCTCTTGGAAAACTCATCCAAAATCATCCAGTGAACATTGATCCTCGATCAGATATAATACTCTTTAGCACGCCATGCAGCCTCACAATTCACTAATGAAAACTCTAGCTATGTCGTGTGCCTGATACATTGTACGGACAAGAATAAAGTGAGCACTCTTCACAAAGTGTCTACTACTATGAAAATCGTCACGCTCATGTCTCCTTGCCTTCACGGCATCCAACAATAAAACTATCAGTCAACCTCCCATTTTGACTTCGAATACGTGTGGTTGTAGTGGTAATCCTACTGGTGTCTATGTTCACTTTTACCGCTGACATTCTAGATATATTGCCACGTATTTGACTATGTCCTCTTTCATTCCTTCTAGAAGAATAAGCGCTTAAGGTATGCCCTCATCTTTCGCGACTACTCGTGAGCTATAACCACCTATGAGTTTCGCCAGATCAACATAATTAACCGCTATTCGGCGGTATGTAGATCCTATTTTTAAACCTCAACAATCCATCTCTATCAAGCAGAAATCCTTCAAATCATGGTACCATCATTGTGTTTTTGTCCAATAAAACCCTCGAACTCTTTGTACCGCCATCATTATGTTGTAGTTAGAATATTTTCACGCAGACGCAGACCGGCGAGGCAACACCAAAAAGATGCGTGGCCTTTGACTCAATGCATTCACTGGTTCACTATTCCTTTTATGTAAGTAATATCGTTGTACCGCTAAGCAATTCACCAATGCCGATGTCACACGCTCGTGTTGCTTTGTGTAAATATGTTGTAGTCCACGGTCAAGATTAGTTCAAAATTTCATCAAACAAGGTAGTGCCTCCAAACCAAGGCATATATGATGGCTAACAAATCCAAATCATCCGTTGTGTAGTTCTCCTCATGCCTTCACTTGGTAGATGTAAGTGATCACTGCCTATTGCATCAATACTCTACCTAAGCCTTCCTTGATGCATCGCTGCATTACCAATTCCGCCCATGTCAGGGACTTTTAATATTGGTGTTGTTGTCAACAACCACTTGATCCTTCAAAATGCTTTCATGCATTTCTCACCCAAAGAACTTTTTTTTCTTCTTCAATTCTGTGATCGATTTTTCTATCTTTGAAAACCCTCGACGAACCATCGATAGTATCCTTCTAAACCCATGAATCTACACTTCGTGAGATTCGTTTACCTGTGCCATTCCATAATGGCTCAACCTTGCTAGATCCACAATGATGTCTTTCACCGAGATGAGGTGCTCCAAGTAGTGAATCTTCTATTAATAAAATGAGCATTTGGATAACTTCCTATGCCAATTTGTGTTTCCTCACAAACACCGAGTACCAAGCACAAGTGATAGTCATTCTCCTCTCGTCAGTCTAAGAGTAAATCAAAATATCGGCAATGAATGCTTGGATGAACTTGTCCAAGCACTCATGGAACACCTAATTCATCAAACTCATAAATACCCTGGGTCGTTTGCTAGTCCAAACGGTAAAACAAGAACTCGTGAATGTCCAAACTCTCATCTTAAAGGAGGTCTTAGGGATTCCATCCTCCTTAATACGCAACTGGTGATACCCTGATCAAAATTCCATCTTGAGAATACCTTTGCTCCTTTCATTTGATTGAATATATATCAGCAAATCCTTGGCAACGGATATTGATTCTTGATCGCGGGCCTTGTTCAATTGATGGTAGTCATCACGCATCTCCATGATCCATCCTTCTTTTGAATTAAAATAATAGGTGCACCCCACGGTGACACACTTGGATGTATCACTCCCGTGTCCAACAATTCTTTAGTTGCATTCTTAACTCTTGTAATTTCGGGGTCTATTATTTTAAAATGCTGCTCGCTATCGGTTCAAATTCTATTTTTAGGTCTATAGTAGAACTCCAATTTCTATCCCAAGGGCATCCCTGGTAACTCCTATGGAAATATGTTCTCAAACTCTCTTGCCATCGAAAAGTGTTCTAAACCTTCCATTAATCCTTCTCATTTAACGCAAGAATCACATAAAGCTTGCACACCTTACGCATGCTCTTCAGTAGCAGAAGGAAGAGATGAACCTCAAGGAAACTCCTTGGTTCCATCCTAAAATCACACGTCTCTCTATCCTCTTCATCAACCAAGCTCAACCAAGCTGCTTACAATTGAGTATCGCTTCACAAAGCGATTCAAACCAATCCATACACACTATGACATCATAAGATCCTAAGATCGCGATGTACAAGTTATCCCTCGTGACAAACTCCTTAGGTTAAGGCTAAATTTTGTAACCTTTCCTCCACTCTTTGTAATGGGTTCTCGGCCATCTCACGAACGCTAAACTCGGCCCTGCTCGAACAGCTTTTTACCTTGATCATTTTCAAAGCTGCACCGGATATAAAACTCTCAGTAGCACCAGATCTATCAAAATACTATGTTTGGTCACGACGATAATTGCCATCTCGCTATCACGACCGATTACCGAGGTTATTCGCCACCATTTCATGAATCATGGGCCTTACCATATCTCCCATAAAGAGGGCTTGGCTGATCTGGACACTTTAGTCCTCTCCACCGGGTAGTCGCGCCGGTAGTATGGCTCCTTAGACGTCCAACACCCCTTTTTTGGCCCAGCTGGTCTCCGGGTACCCGGCGGAAGATGATGGCCCACCGCCTAGAACTTCGCCTATTCTCACAACAAGCCTAAACTGTTGCTATGGGTTGACATCGTTGCCGTATGTTGTGGTCCCCGGAGCAAGGTGTTCACCGCTGAGGCCGGGTCATTGTGGTGTAGTGAAAGTGGATCCACACTAGAAGCCACGATATCCCCGCGTATGTCTCGGGTCGGTGTGTGATGTTGTTGTTCTCCAGATGACACCTTCCCTGCTAGTATCATTGGAGTCTCCGGTCCGACCCTCCCACGATAAGCTCCTCCTCTCGCTATGAGGGCCTTCCGGACAGCATCATGCAAGGTTTGAGGCATCAAATACCTCAATTTTTCATGTATGTTGCCGCAGGCCTAAACATGAACCGCTGAGCTTAATGCTTTCTCGTTAAGGTGCGTGAGCATGTCAGCTCCATAAAAATGGTCCTCGTGACGCACCGCATCTAATCCTGCCATAAGGTGTTGAACTCGTTGAGTTGAAACTCAACGAATTCCTTAGAAGATACCCCATTTGGAGCCAGTCAACGATTAGTTCCCATGACACATCATCAACGACCATTTTCAAAGTGGCAGGAGCATCTTCCACCATAGAAGCACTCTCCTTTTCAGCTTGGAAGACCTACACGACCCTACGTTGGAGGTATAATTGTGAAGTGCAAAGCACATTGCCATGTTATCCAACCATGCCACAATGGATACACCAAGTACCAAAGAACTCGTGAAATTTGGCCTTCTCGAGTTCATGAATGCTACCAACACCAACTAGAGCGCGCAGTGGAACCTCAGCAGGTGATGGAGCCTGGCCTCATCTCTTTTCAAATGGTTGATCAGTGCCTCGCACATGTGCTGAAAAGATCTCATCATTTCACACATCACCAACTGCCATTCCGCTTCGTCCGACAACCCGCTTTCGTCTCCCTGGGGGTTATATCCTTCAGGTGTGGATGCTACTGGAGACATCATGCCTCCTCCCCTAACACCCCATCTGCCTCAGCGATGTCCTCTAACCATGATTACCTCGCATGAATAATGCAAGTCAACTCAATTAGTAACATTATAATCAAATCATATCAACGAAAACCATAGCTGCATCCCAAGTCGTGGGTTGAACCTCGCTCTCGATACCACATGTAACATCCCTATCTGGTACAACTCCTACGATGTACAACCGTAAAAGCACCTTTAAACTTATTTATTTATTTATTTTTATTTTTATTTTATGTGTGTAGGAATGTAATAATGACATTATACTCACCATCGCAACACGATGACAACACAACGCATGAAACTCATGCAATAAAAACATAACAACCTAACATAAAAGTCAAGCACCTTAAAGAAATGTATGACATTCAACCGACGAATAATAATAATGACTACCCGCCCGTCTTACCCTGTAATGGTTAGGACCTCTGTGACACATAAGCAACGCTCAAGAACTGGTTCCCATCGATTACTATTTATGTCTCTGTGGTCATGAATCGCCTGAGGAAAAGGAGGTGTCTAGCATACCAACTTAATGTAAGCAAACCAAGCCTACTAAGCCAAGGACAATCATCCTAACAACCCAAAATTAATTATAGAAGTAACTAGAACCCTTTCAATGAGCAAACCCAATCACATTAAACGTTTACAAAACCACATACAACTTAATTAATATTAAACAACAACCATTAATCAATGCTAAAAGGTCGTTATCTATGACTTAAATTGGCATTAATTACAGATCAATAAACCAGTCTAAATTCCATCACCAACGAGTTACAAATCGAACTTAACATGAATTACAACTCACTTAGCGAAACTGGGTTACCAATTAGGATATATCTATAAATCCAACTAACCATAAACTTGAATAACAACATTAACATTGTTAAAGTGGAATTCTACCTATAGCACTTATGAATAATTAAACCTCAACATTAGTCTAGATATAATGACTGAATTCAACACACTAGTTGGTTATTATCATTGAGGAGGAAACTACCAACTAATAACACTGTTGTAGCAAATCAACAAGGTAATTACATAACTGTTACATAACAATTTATTATAGCAAAGCAACTGTGCATTTTAACATAATGATTAACATAATCAATTCATTGAGCAATAACAGGGTAGTTTGCATGACTATTTTCATAACAAGTATTATAGCACTAACAAGGAGATTATCATGTTAATTAACATAAAAATTAATATAACAATAGAGCTTAGGAATTTATATGATGGTTAACATAACGATTAATAGCACAAACAAAACAATTTACATTAACCTAACCATTTAACTCGCTGCGACATTTAATCAATTAGTAGGAATCTGTTGACCATTCAGAGTGTTGTAGCAATTATTTTGGCATTTAGTAAGGCAATTAATATATCATTTAATAGTGAAATTAACAACCCAATTAATTGTAGCAATGGTTCTCGTAAATTCGTAATAGTCGTTCCAAAGAAGCTCACCAACATTCTAAAGGCAAAAATCATGGGTAATTACAACAAGCTCAAACAACATTCTAAAGGAAAATTGCGGGTAATTACAACAAGCTCTGGAAACTTTCTAAAGGAAAAATCGTGGGTATATAAATAAAATCAAAGAGTCAATCCTTTTAAAGGCAATAATCGCGGGCATTAAACAATGGTCTCGCATGTGTTTTGAATGGAAAACATTTAAACAACTATCTCATACATGTTTTGAATGGTAAAATCATGAGCATTAAACAATGGTCTCAGACACGTTTTGAACTAAAAATGAGCATTTAAACAACGATCTCATACATGTGTTTTGAATGGTAAAATCGTGATCAATAAACAATGATCTCACCACATTTGAATGGAATTATGAGCATTTAAACATCGATCTTAGTCATGTTTTGAATGGAAAATCGTGGGTAACTAATCAACTATCATAGTCTCATTTTAAAAAGGAAAAAAATGTATAGGGACACACCATAAGGGCATTCATGGCTATCCATAATTAAAATATGCGTAATGTGTTGATTAAGGTTGGTTGTCATTGATTTCAACCTTGAAGAAAGCCCGATAGCACAAAGGTTTGGGTAATGACCCAATATTTTTTTATGTAAATATGACTCATTATTGTTTTGTCATGGTTGATAAGAAGTAAATATGGATGAACTCCAAAGTGGTCCTTTATGGTGAAAGACCTCACGGAAGATGCTTTTTGAAGTGAGAGAACCCATGCTTAATTGTAGGAATAATGAGATGAAGGAGAAAGTGAACTTGTCAGGGAAAATATCCTACATGAATAGTGCTTGTCATGTCATTTCTATGGGTATGTGAACGCCAAATAATTCCTCATGGTTAGAGAGTCATGGCCATGAGAAGTTAGAGACCCTGTGTTTGGGTAATGAACCCAAGTTTGTTTGACGTAATGGTAAGGAGTTATGATATATTTTTAGATAATACTATTCTATATGGACAATACATGTGATTCCATTGGTGGTATGTAGAATGTCACATAACTCCTCACGGTTTGAGAGTTATGATCCTACGGGTTGGAGGACCCCAATATGTCATCTAGAAGCCCTAAAACGGCCAAAGTAGTCAAAGTGGTTTAAGCAGATTTTAAAAGGTAAATAATAAAAGTGAAGTGATGAGTGTATTATAATTCAAAGTGAATAGAAAATAAAATAAAATTAATGGAGAAATTAGAAGTGGACCCAACCCTAAAATATGAAAATATGACCGAAGATGTTTTTAAGGAAGCATTTGGAGAGTATAAATAAGGAGGCAAGGCCTCTCATTTGAATCACACTTGAGCATATTGAATATATATAGGTGTCTCGAGGTAACCAAATGATATCTAAGCTGAAATTTTGAGGAAACTGAAAATAAGGCCTAAATGCAAGGAAGGATAAATTTTTTTTTTTTTTTTTTTTTTTTTTTTTTTTTATTTTATTTTTTAAGATTTTTGCTATAAATTTTTTATACAATGATTCAGATCCTAAAATTTATGCAAGTGATAAACATATCCAAGTATTCGTGGTAAAAAAATAATCTTGTGATTCGTTGTATTTTCCACGGAGTATAACTCCGTGGAAAATAGGGTTTGTGGCTGTCCCCGAACTAGTCAAAATGAGGTGTTTCGGTAAAAAACGTCATAACTTCTTCATAATAGATCCAAATTTAGTGAGACAAAATGTGTTGGTTAGGTATAGTCTAGGCATTCTCATGAATCGCCAGATCAATTCATCAAACATTTTGTGCTGCATGCTCTACAATGTCTCTCTCTATAATAATCCAAAAATTCAGAAAGGTGTGCCATTTTTCCATAAATCCTTTTCTTTAGAGGTTCCTAGTGAAACCTCGAGGAATTGCGCAGTCCACATTCAAGAACATTATGTAACGCCGTGATCTTTATTCATTATAGGTACAAAGTTATGATTATTTCAAGTCGTATTGTTGACTAATCCAAAACTAGTCTCAGAAGACTAAGGAAAAGCTGATGAAAATTTAGTCTCTGTTGTTGCTAAGGAAGGTTTGTAGAAATGTCATCATATACACCAGGTCTATTACAAAGCCACAAATCAGATTTGGATGAAATTGATGAGATTTTGGCTGAGGTACATGTTGAGCACATGGCTGGGAGACACGAGTTGATGAGTTGGCACATTACATGAGGTGTAGTTGATGATGTTGGTACACATATTGGATGAGTCATAGTTGATGAGTAATTGAAACATGATTGGTACATACTTCTGCGCTTTCATGGTTGGATGCACTTGTTTATGGTAAAGGCTGATTAAGGTGTTGGTGAATGGTTGATGCACTTGTTTTGGTACAAGTTGATAAGGACGCTGGTGCATGTGTTTGATGCACTTGTTTTGGTACAGTTGATTATAGTTTGGCATGGTTGATGCACTTGCTTATGGCACAAAGCCGATTACGCATTGTCTGTTGATGCACTTGTTTAAGGCCGCTGATACGGTGTTGAGGTATAGGTTGATGCATGAGCTGATGCACTTGTTTATGGCATAGGCTGATTACGTGTTGGTGCATTGTTGATGAAATTATTTATGGTACAAGTTTATTACAAAGTTGAGGTATAGGTTGATGCATGGTTCGATGACAGCACAAGCCACAACGGTATATCTCAATGTGATAGTGTGACAAGGGTTCCATCATTCTACTTCTACTGTGGTAGGCAGAGGGAGAAAGGATAGGTGGTTGTAGCCACCTTCGTTGTAGTCGGAGAACATTGGGGATTGTAGCCTCCTTCCGGTTGTAGCCGAATTGTGGAGTTTGAGCTCCCTTAGGTTGTAGCTTGAGAAACTAGTGGGTTGGAGCTTCCTTCCAGTTTTAGCTGGAAACAAAGGAAGTTGGGTTTCCATGGTAAAGCCTGCTTCCAATGAATGTAATTATTTAAGACGTATAAGAAAATCATTCCGTAGTTTTCTCTCGATTTGTGTTTCCATGTAAAACATTGGCGTACTATGTATGTATATGATTGTTCATTTGTTCATTTCTTATTACTTTGGTGCGCTATTGGATGATAATGTTTCATTGATATAACACTTGAATTATATGGTTAAAAGGGATTAAATTGCTCTATTATTGATTCACCCCTATCAGTAATCCAACAATTGGTATCGCATAAAGGTTCCTTCAGAAATAGTTTAACCACTAGAAGGAGATCATGATTATTTCGGGAGAATGGAGTACCAATGTTTACGGGTCGTATTAGTTTAAGTATGAGATGTGAGTAGAAGGACGGGAAGTGCTTTCAAGCACAAGGACATTATATTTTACTATCAGTTGTTACGGTGGATATGATAGTTCAAAAAAGGGAGAAGACTACAACCAAGAAGGAATTGAAGAAGAATAAAATAGCAATGGAGCCATTTGGGAAGGATTAGCTAAACCGGTAAGAGAAAATGATGGTAAATGTTCATCAACCAAAGAAATTTGGGATAAGTTACATGACATATATTCTCTTCACCCATCATAGATTCAGAAAATGTGAAAGAAGATGCAGATACAAAACAGGAAGAAAGATGCTTATCATGTCAAAACAGATAAAGAAGAGGAAGAGTATGATGAAGCAAAGTTGACTGCTAAAGAAAAATTGATCAAGGCAATTAAATATCTAAGGAAAGAAAGAGAAGAAAACAACTCATCCAAGAAATAATTGATGAAGCAAAAGAAAGTGTTCAAGGTTCCTAAAGGATCAACAAGTCATCAAGAATTTGAGAGCTCAACTAGAAGAGGCCTAAAGAATTGGAAGAAACCTAGAATATCAAAAGAAAATGTTTAGAAGCCAACATAAAGACAAAAGGAAGACGCGGAAAAGAGAGAAAATATTGATGGATCATTCAAGGAAAGAACCAATGATTTAAACCAACTTGAGGAAGATTTTGGTCAAGAAGAGAGAATAATGGAAGAAGAAATAATTGCATTGAAAATCCAACTTGAAGAAGCAAAGAAAAAAAACAAGTCATGAAGTCTCAGATAATGAAGAAAGAAGAAATTATGAGAATTTGAAGAAGAAGTTGTCACACTAAGAGTCAAAATCAACAATTCAAACAAGAAAGTTGAAGTATCGTAAACATCTACACGGGCTTTGTAGAGAATGAAGAGAAGCACTCTAAGTTGCTTGAAAAGAAGAATGAAGAAAATAGAAAGAGTTATGTAGAAGTATCAAAGGAAGGAATCATGGTCAACCGTAATCTAAGAAAAATATTGAAGATACATATTCAAGAATACCATTCATGTTCACACAAAAGCATCAATCATGATCATCATCAATAAAGAAAAATTCAAAAATGACTACGCCTACAAAGAATATCATTCACTCCCTGTGTGCATGTAAAATCTATTTATGGTCATTTTTTTTTTACAGTACTAATTTAATACAAGGCTATGGATTGCATGGATTATAAAAAGAAATGTTCAAGGTGACTGTGCTCATGTGGTCTATCGCACATTGAGTGTTACAAATTTCATAACTATGGACACATAGCCGCTGATTGTAGAAGCATGATTGATACTTCCATGAAAGAGTACACCGACATCGTGATATATAAGAAAGTATGAATAAGGAAACAGAAGAACAGCTGAACAAAGACCGTGCAAATTGTGAGATTGCAAGATCGACAATAAAACGAGATGAAGAAAATTCAACAAAGAAAAGGAAAGATGTTAGATATAGAAAGGTTTGGAAAATAATCGAAAGAAAGGAAGACGTAACATGAACATGTTCAAGAGATTGTACTTACAGATGTTGTATTGAAAGATGAATCCACAAATAGAAAGAAAGAAGTCAGATCTCGAGAGATAATAAATCACCAATGAAGATGATGATGAATCACCAATGAAGATGATGATGAATACACATCGAGCAGGAATTGTTCTGATCCATCCAAATTAGAGACTACCAGGTAATATGAATAATAGATGGGGAGCTCCGAAGTATAGCCGTGACGTTAATCAAAGAACCATCCTTCGAAAGCAAATTTCTAGAGTTTGAGAATACATATTCAGAGAAATGAATTAGCGTAGTGCATACATCAATTCACATTCAAAATAGAGTAATGGTTAGAAACAACACTGGCTAAACCTATGAGCTATGGAAAGGAAGACCAAAGAAATGTGAAGCACTTCGTGAAGCTTTTGGAAGTAAATGCTACATCCAAAGAGAAGATGGAAGAATGGGAAGTTTGACTCCCATGTGGACAAAGGAATACTTATATTACCCAAGCACAAGGAAAGCATACAAGTGTTACACCTAAGATTAAACAAAGTTGTGGAAAGCATCAACGTGAAAATTGATGAAACAGTAGACCCTAATCAAAGAAAGAAGAAACAAATCAATGCAACAATCCTTGAAGAAGAAGATGAAAAAGAAGAAGAAGAGGATGATGAAGATGAAGAGAATACAATAGAATTAGAAGAGCAAGTTCAACAGGTATATCCAAAGACACCAAGCAAACGAAAATGTAATAATTATCCTTTAGATCAGATTATTGGAAGCAAAGATGCAAGAAAGTTGAGACTAGAAAAAATCCATTCACCGTAACAAATACACCTAGCACTCTTATCTATAATTGAACCAAACTATTTTGAAGAATCTAGCAAGGAGGATGAATTTGAATAAGGCCATGGATGAAGAATTGACTTCAAATAGAGAAAAATGACACTTGGGGAATTTGGTTCCAAGACCAAAGAATAAGAATGTGATCTAAGCAAAATGGTTTTTAGAATAAATTGAATGAATATGGACAAGTTTACAAGGAACAAATCTAGATTGGTATGTAAAGGATATGCACGATTGAAGGAATCGACTTTTAGTTATATTTACCCTAAAGGTTAGAATGGAAGCAATCTGCTTGATTTTAGCTTATGCATACCCAAAGAATGTTAAAGATAGATATGGACGTGAAATCAAATTTTATGAAATGGGAACTTGAAGAAGAAGTCTACATTGAACCAAAGGGCTTTCATCTGTCAGAGAACATAGACTATGTGTAAATTAAAGAAGGCCTTGTATGGTCTAAAATAGGTTCTTAGAGCATGGTACTCCAGAATCGGATAAGTATCTACAAAGAAAGGTGGTTCAGGAAAGGAAGTGCGACAACAACCTCTACATCAAGGTAAGTCAAGGTAATATTTTATTAATTGAAGTTTATGTTGATGACATATTTTGGTAGTGATGATGACAGTTAAGCCAGAAATTTGCAAAAGATAGGCGTAATGAATTTGAAATGTCGTTACTTGGAGAACTATCCTTCTTTTCTCTCGACTTCGATATGTCAAAGAAACCAATGAAATTTTATTTATCAAACCAAGTATATCGGTGAGAAATGCTAAAGAGGTTCGAAATGGAATATTGCAAACCAATTATAACTCCCATGAAAACCGCTGAAAGTTGAGAAAGATGATGATTCAACGCCTATAGATCGAGGCAATGTAGGTCAATGATTGACAAACTACTATATGTGATAAAGATTCAAACCAGATACGCAGTAGCTGGGACAGTGACACGACAAACTCGCCAAAGACCAAAGGAATCACATGTATTGAAGAGAAGAGGATCTTCGATATCTCAAAGGAACATAAGAGTTTGTATTATGGTATCCAACAGAAAATATCTATCCTTATTGCCTACACAGATGCAGATTGGCAAAGTTGTATTGATGACCAACGAAGCACCGCGGAGTAGTGTCTACTTAGGTGAGGACAGTATCATGGCTAAGCAAGAAAAAAACATTGGTATCTCTATCTACAACTCGAGGTAGTAAACCGAGCCAACATG
Source organism: Picea sitchensis (assembly GCA_010110895.2). Taxonomy (NCBI): domain Eukaryota; kingdom Viridiplantae; phylum Streptophyta; class Pinopsida; order Pinales; family Pinaceae; genus Picea; species Picea sitchensis. Next base: position 4,371 of record SNQJ01S0105957.1, on the reverse strand, counting down.
TTGTACGTGAGGTTCTTGATGAAACAAACTTTGATCAGACATAATAAAGGAGTATGATGAGCCCATTCCAATATAATAGGATAATAAGTGCCATCAATATCTCAAAACCCCGTGATGCACTCCAAGATGAAGAACATTCCAATCAAGCATCACTTTCTACGAACAGCTTTAAAAAGAACATGAGAGTTGAGTATGTGAGCACAAAAGAACAAGTGGCGTGACATCTTACAAAACCACTTCCACGGGAAGCCTTTTGAATATCTTCACCAAAATCTTTATTTCTACCAAAATTATTTTTTGAATGATTTTTGAATGCTTATCTTATATGTCTTAGGATGCACAACGAGGAAGCACCATAAGAGGACACCGTCGTGGGGAGCATCCCCATATGGAAAGATACCTTGCCATTGATGACAAAGGGGAGAGATTTATCAAATGCAGAGACAGAGGCATGGTTTTAGGGATGCAGATGACAGATGCAGAGGATAGAGGCATGGTTCCGTGGGGAGATCATATTTTCGATGCAGGACAAAGGCATGGTTCCAAGGGGAGCATGAGTGATATGATTTCAATATTGCACGTAGTGTTGCCATCAATGCCAAAGGGGGATTGCCGATTAAGGCTGGTTGTCATTGATGTCAAACCTGAAGAAAGCCTTAGCACGTTGTCAGTAATGACCCAATATTGTTTCTTGATGTAAATATGACTCCTTATTTTTTTATCATGGTTGATAAGAAGTGAACATGGAAGAACTCCGCGGTCCCCTTATGGTGAAATCCCTCAATGAAGACGCTTTTGTGGAGTAAGAACCCATGATTACCAGGGAATAATGATGAAGGAAAGTGAACTTGTTAGGAACATATCCTATATGGATAGTGCTTGGTATGTCATTCGCAGGTATGTGAACGCCACATACCCTACGCTAGGAGAGTTATGGCCATGAGAAGTTGGAGACCCCGTTTGGATAATGCACCCAAGTTTGTTTGATGGGTAATGGTATGAGTTATAATATTTTCATTAATACTATTCTATATGGATAGTACATAGCTATGCCATTTCTGGTGGTATGTATAATGTCACATAAATCCTCACGGTTTGAGAGTTATGACCTTACTAAGTTGGAGGACCCTCATATGTCATCTAGAAGCACCAAAAGGTCAAAGTAGTCAAAGTGGTTTAAGAGATTTTAAAAGGTAAATACAAAGTGAAGTGATGAGTGTATTATATAATTCAAAGTGAATACAAAATAAAATAAATATAATGGAGAAAATAAAAGTGATCCAACCCTAAAATATGAGTGGGGCCAAGGACCTAGAAGATGTTTTAAGGAAGCTACTTTGGAGAGTATAACAGGCAAGGCTCTCATTTGAATCAATAATTTTGATCATATTGAATATATATAGGTGTATGAGGTAACCAAAATATATCTGTCGAAATTCTGAGGAAAGTGAAGAAAGAAGGTCAAAATGCAAGAAAGGATAAATATTTTGATGGTGTGCTTAAGGTATGTTATTTATAGGTCATTCCCACCATTTTCACTATAATTTTTTTATATAATGATTCAGGATCCCGGAAATTCTATGAAAGTGCGCGATAAAACATATCGGCAGGCGTGGTAAAAATTTAATTGTGGGTCGTTGTATTTTTGGAGTTATACTCAGTGGAAAGATAGGGTTTTGTATTAGTCCTTAAACTAGTCAAAATCACGTGTTTTGGGTAAAAAACGTCATAACTTCTTCATAACGATACAAATTAGTGAGAACAAATGTGTTGGTTAGGGTATAGTATTTAGTATTTTTGTAATAGTTTCTACATCAATTCATCAAATATTGTGTGTGGGCCACGCTCTACAAGATCTCTAGAATGTTTCTAATTCAACAAGGTCTGTTATTTTTGTTTTAACTCCTTTTCCGAGGCTCCAAGTAGTGAAACCTAGAGAATTGTAGAAAACACACCTGGAAGAACATTGTGTATCAGTTTCATATCTTTATTCATTACAGCACAAAGTTATGATTATTTCAAGTCAAAGCTGTTGACTAATCCAAAACTAGTCTTGTGAGACTAAAGAAAAGTTTGATGGAAATGTTAGTCTCTTTGTTGTTAAAGGCGAAGGTTTGCGTGAATGTGATCATATACACTGTGCCCATTACGAGCTACAAATCAGATTTGATGATGAAATTGATGAGGCTTTTGGTTGAGGCACATGTTGAGTACATGGCTGAGACAAGTTGTTGATTTGGCACATGCTACGAGGTGCATAGTTGATGATGTTATAAAGGCTGATGAGTCATAGTTGATATAGCTGACACATGATTGGTACATACTTGGCACATGGTTGACGTACTTGTTTATGGTACATGTTGATTACGTGTTATTTGGTACAGGTTGGTGAACGGTTGATGAACTTGTTTATGTTACAAGTTGATTACAAGTTGATGCATGGTTGATGCAATTGTTTTTGGTATAGGTTGATTACGTGCTGGTGCATGGCTGATGCACTTGTTTATGGCAATAGTTGATGATGTTGGTAAATAATTATGAGTCATTGATTATTAGTTGAAACATGATTAGTACAATTTGGTGCATGGTTTATGAACTTATGGTACAGGTTGATTACAAAGTTGGTGCATGGTTGATGCACTGTTTATGGTACGTATGATGCATGGTTGATGCACTTTGTTTTTGGCATAGGTTGATTACAGGTTGCGCATGGTTGATGCACTTGTTTATGGTACGTGTTACTGTGTTGGTGCATGGTTGATGCACTTGTTTAAGGCACGGGCTGATTATAGGTTGATGTATAGGTTGATGGCTGGTTGATGCACTTATTAATGGTACAAAGTTGGTACATGGTTGATGCACTTGTTTATGGTACATGTTGATTACGTTGAGGTACAAGTTGATGCATGGTTGATGCATGGTTCAAATTTATTGGTTAATTTTATAGCAAAGATATCTCACAGTGATAGTGTGAGAGCGGTTCCATCATTCTACCTCTACTACTGCAGGACGGGGCAAGGATGTGGTTGTAGCCGGAGAACATTGGGGTTTTGAAATTCTTCATTGTGTACGAGAATTGGGGAGTTGGAGCCTCAGGTTGTAGCCCGAGAAACTAGGGTTGGAGCCTTCCGCCTGCAACTAGAAAACAAAGGAAGTTATGCTTCCAATGAATGTAATTATTCAAGACATAAGAAAATCATTCGTGGTTTTCTCCCACTTTAGGTACCCACGTAAAACATTGGTGTTCTTTGTATGTGTATGATTGTTTGTTTGTTCATTTATTATTTACTTTGAAGTTATTGTATGATAATGCCAATGATAACACTTGATTATTATATGGTTAAAAGTGATTAATTTCTCTATTAATGATTCACCCTCCTCTCAGTAATCCAACAAAATGATGTGCCCAAAACGCACCAGAAGGAACTCCATGTTGCCAACATCATTTAAAAGTGAAAAACACTGGCAAAATGAAGACATGGAAATGAATTCATTTTTCATTGCCAGGATACCAATGCCACGCAGACAAGAATACAAATTTTTTTTTTTTCATATCCCAGACATCAATATAAAATGCAGATAGGAAATCAAACGTTCTTCCCATTGCCAGAGTACCAATACAATGTAGACATGAATACAATTTTTTTTTTCATCTCCCGGACACCAATATAAAATGCAGATAGGAAATCAAATGTTCTTCCCATTGCGAGAGTACCAATACAATGAAGACAAGAATAACAAATAAGAACATTTTTCCATTTCCACGATACCATTATAAAAATGCAGACCTAAAATCAATTCTTTTTTTTTTCATTGCCAGAATACCCAAAAATTTGCAGACCGAAAATCAATCCATGCTTCCAATGCTATAACCCGAATACAATGCATACAACAGTAAGAGAACGCAAGGATCCGATGGGAAAGGTCATGGAATGATTGTCAAGGTTTATATCAGCCAAGGCATAGACAAAACCAACCAGGACACAAGATAATCCACATGCAGAGGTCATTTCCAGATGGCAGAATCAACAATCATCCAGGGACAAACATCAAGGGTAGTCGGCTAACAGGTTCGTCCTTTGCTCATCATTCTCGCACGAAAAAACAGGGCGTTGAGATCCATAGGTCTTTTAATGCTAAGGCGACGACCGTAGATCAGGCTCCTATTCGACTGCTCATGCGAGGACTGGTGAGCTAGGGATGAAGGATAAACAACCACGAAGGTCAAAATCAACACAACAAGGTGGTCAAGACATGCGAGAAAATTAAGGCCATGGGAGTCAACAACCATCGAGCTAGACTAAGGAAAGTTCCAGTCACCAATTTAAAAAAAAAATCATTTTACTTTTCCATCAAATAAGCATATCCAAG
>SNQJ01S0105956.1:57882-75501 GCA_010110895.2 Picea sitchensis | reverse complement strand
TAACATTCTCACTCCATGTTTCTTATTAAGTATATGTTGTACTTAACTTTATATACCATTGTATGATAAAAACTCTCATGCATGTGGGATAATTTATATGAAGAAAAAGTTGATTTTTTATGAAGCGACACGAAATTTATCCAAGGGTTGTGATTTACCCAAGACAATCGATCGACAATGGCTGAGTGTTAATCGTGCAAAGGCCATAACTTGAGCTCAAGGTGTCGGAATCATGCAAAATTTATACCGTTGGAAAGGTATTTCAACGTAGAAGATGGTGGTATAGGTTTTAAGTGCTGAAAAAAGATACATTTTTCTCAGAAATTAAATTATCATTCAACGTCATTTTTAAGGGGCATGCGTGACAACTCAACTTCACAAGCTCATATCTTGAGATCCGGGCGACGGATTTGGGAAAATTTTATATCATTGGAAATTTACGATGATGGAGATCACATATGAAATTAGTTTTATGGCTAAAAAGTTTATTATCATTCCCATAAAATTAAAACACAGTCATCCTCTTTTAAAGGGAAACTAATTAAATTTTAAAAATAAAAGTTTAATTAAAACTTTTATTAAAACAGGAGAGGGACCCATTTTCAATATATTTATGTTTATGATGTGATTTCATTAATGAGACATCAATTAAAGGGAATGTTTCAAGAAGAAACTTGTACAAAAATTTCTAGAAGGGAGAAACCCTAACTACTCAAGTAGTTAGAAAATATCTTTTTAAAAAGAGAAGAGAGGCTTCATCAAGGGCTCCAAGAATTAGTATTGTCAAAAGAGCAGGGCAAAGATCAGAGGAAGAAGAAGGTACAACCGTAGATACACAATCAAGCTTATGATCAAAAGAAAAAAATATCCATCTTCTCCATTCTTTCTATTCTTTTACACCACTTCTCATAGCTTTATGCTTGAATCTCAAAGTTGGGCACAAGGCTGAGTTGTTGAGTGTTTTTCTTGTATTCTTCTACAGACTTTTCTTGTATGATCATGGATTATTTGCAGTCACATACACGGCTATCAAATTTTTGGTAATGAAGAACATCTCTCATGAATAAACGCCACAAAGAATTGCTTCGTGGTTTATCTTAATTGTATCTTGTAACTTTGAGTTTTAAGTATGAGATACTTGAGGTTGACCTATCAATTTATCTTTTATTACTAATTGCAGTACTTTATTAAAAGATCAAATCATTATCTCTTGTTTCTCATGAAGAAGAGATGGATGTGTTTATAAGAAGATTGTGTGTGATGTTGATCACAATTTAATTGTGATGTTGAAGCCCTCCTTCAATCTTTTCTTATTGTAAAAAGACTTTTGTTGCACATAAAGATCATATTGGGTTATTGAAGAACCATTTTCATATAAATCCAAGCAATAAAGATTTGGGGTTTGTTGCCTAGCACTCTCCTTAATCCAAGATATTCAAAGATATATATTGTTAGCCAAAGAGGAGAACCACCTCTCTAAAAACGAAGGGGGACTAATGTCCTCATGAGATTGTCGTTTCGGTCCTAACGAATTCAAGTGTCAACATTTTTGGTGACCATACTAGGGACTGATTTATTTTCAAGATATTTGAAGAACCATAAATCTCCGTGGCTCAAAGTTTCAAAAACAAGATTCAAGAAAATTGTTGCTTATTTTAATCATGTCTCGTATCTTTTGTAATTTCAAAAAGAAACGAGAAGCACCAAAGATTCGAGAGAATGAACTCCTTGGCAACTCCATTGAAAAAATTCAAAATGAAGGGTTTCATTCATGTCATAATGCTTCTTCATATTCCTCATCAAGCCCATCAATGGCTTTACAAGGCTCGACAAAAGGGAGAAATACTCAAAGAAGGAGGAGATTTCATAATACCCATTTAAATCGACCAGAAATAGACTTTCAAATGCCCAATAGTCCTATTGAATTTTTTCTACATTCTTTGGGAATGCTTCAGAATATGAAGAGCAACACTTGATTAATTTTAAAGGTACATGCTATGATTTCAACCTCAATGAAGACAATGTTACATGTATGTTATTCTTACAAACTCTACGAGACAATGCTCTTGAATGGTATAGTTCATTAATGCCTAACTGCATTACTAGATGGGATGTGTTAGAAGATTCATTTGCAGAAAATTTCATCCCAAAAGTGCATTCATATGTTTTTGTTGATGTTTTAAATGTTGTTGTCCACCTATCTTCTCCCATATGGAAGCAAGAAAATGAAGTCACCAATTTTAAAGAAGAATCTAATCAAAGAGTGGATGAAGTTTCTAAGACAAGTCATGTTGTTGAAGAGGAAGATGAAAATTCCAAATTACAAGAAGACAATTTCAACCTCCTATATACTTCATATGAAGATATTTTAAGCAACAAATTTGAAAATGAAATTGAAGAGCCTCCACCAAATACACAAGAAGATTTCAGCCTTGTAATAGATGATGAAACATCACAGGATAATTTGCAGCAAGAAGAATCGATGGAAGAAATGAATCTTGAGAAGAATGATGAGCAAGATCACCTTTACAAGAAAGAAGAGTATTTTCAAGATATTTTTGATGAATCAAGAACCTTTGAAGTGGAAGTAAATAAGGAAAAGGACGAATGTATTCTTATGTTGAAAACTCCTCATCCAATCAAAGACAATAGTATTCTTAAACAACCAAGAATTGATTTCATTGAATTATGGTTCCACAACATTGTCAACAAAACAACGCAATCAAATCTTCACCATACTTGGTATAATTTTTCTCCAGTACATATTGAGAGTGCCCCTGACTCATTGGTACAAGTCCCAATATATCTCATAATTTTGGAGTTCATTCCACAAGTCAAATCAATGCTTGAATGGCTCCATTCGAAATATGCCTACACCTAAGGTGCCCCTTTCTTTCAAGTAAGCTAGGGTAGGTAGATCATGTGTGTACATAGTTTATTTCTTCAGTCAAAGTTTTGCACAATAAGGCAATCATTATATCGAAAGTTGATGATAACTCCATGAAGAAGAAGAATTGCAGGAATTTACTTTGAATATGACTCCATAGCTCAATGGAGAAGGAAATTGGTCTTGAGATTATAGTGTTCTCAGCAACCCACAAAAGTTCATTGTCCCACAGTTGGAGCTAGTTGTTGACCAAAAATTGGTCAACTATATTTCCCCGCTCTTGGATTAATATAAAAAAATGATATCGGAAGATGAATTTTTTTTATGAACTTTTATAAGTTCACAGCATAGCCCTCAGTCTCAGATTCGTCACACATTTCATAGAATCAAAATCCGATTCAGTATGCCTAAGTTACTCAAGATTTTGTCCAACGAAGAGATTATGAAAAAAAATTCTAAGTATCATGTTCTCCTCTCCTTTTTCGAATTATGACTAAGTACTCTCATCACTTATTTCCCTCACCTTCCATCTCCACACTTAACCATTTTTCCATTTTTTCTTCTCCCCTCTTCTCCTTTCCATACTTAGTCAATTTATCACATTCATAGACTCTCGGACTTGTATTATGTTTCCTTTACCCATACATCAGCCTGCCTCAACACTTAGTATACTTTTGTATCGCAAACTCATACTGTTGTGTTTTCTCATTTTCACAAGCCCATTCGAGAAGTATCATTACTTAGCCATTTTTTCATCCATGGCGGATTCGCGAGTTGGCGGACTCATATATTCCCTCACCTTCTCATACTCCCTCACTTGCCAACTTGTTGTCTACATACTACACTCTCTACCTCCGACACCTACATTTCTCCCCTTACCCCTTCTCATTCAAATTGAACACTTAGAATATTTATGAGTTTGTCGGGTTCACGGGTTGGCGGACTCGCAGACTCATTCACCTCACCCTCTAAGCTTCACGAACCCACCATGATCTGCTCTTTATTCCTCCTTTCTCGTTCACTTCCTTCTTCACTTAGTCATTTATCCTAACTTTCATACATTTACCTTGAACCAATAAGAGCATTACACATGGCAACATGAAATTAAGCCAAATGGCAACTAATAAATGGAGACGTGGTGTCGTTGTCGGGGACAGATTTGAGCAGATTGAAGAGTTCCCTGGGAAGAACGACATAGATCCAACTCTTGATGGTAGACAAGAGAGAGAGATACAAAAATTGATTGTAATCATCTACCTGGTGACTCCACTACAAAGACTCCACTAGGGAGGATTCCATTGACAGAAAGATGAAGGGAATGACTAGGTATCATCATATCAGCTTTCTTCGTGAACTTCTGTTGTTCTCTATCAACTCATTTTTGTTTTTCCCTTCACATATAAAGAGAATCATATTTTGATTTGTTTATTTGGTTGATCACCAACCTTCCTTTATATATCCATCCTTGGAAGAAGCAGACCTACTTTCTGCCTATGTTGTAGATGTTGATATTATATCCTCAGCTCAACCTACTCATAAATATGAGCTTCATATTGAAACCCTTCCTGAATTCAATCACCCTTGCAGCCCTGGGGAGGTTGAAACTGATCCACATCCTCCTCAGATCTCATCACATCCTGCTATTATTGTTGAGCCTTGCCATCAGTGTGTTAAGACTCATATTCAACCCACTAGTTTTCAAACTAGAATAAAAGACAAGTTGTTTAAACCTTTAAAGCTTCCATATCATCTTCATCCTTATCCTCCTGATTTCTTTAAATATCTTCCTCATTTTTCTGGGGAAGATCATGTTACAACTGAGAGGCAAGTGGAGGCCTTTTAGAACTTTGTTGGTCAATTTGAGATTGCTCATGATGATGTTGCCATGAGATTGTTCTCAAATTCGTTGTTTGGAGATGATGTTGTGTGGTTTAAATGTTTGGGAGTTGACTCCATTGGTTCCTGGGTTGAATTATGCAATGCATTTTTGAAGTGGTGGGGTGAGAACAAGTCCCTTGATCAGTACTGGGATGATTTTAATGCCTTGAGGAGAGGGGAAGATGAAGCCTTGGTCGTCTTCAACAAGAGTTTTTACCGTGTGTATCATAATATGCCTGTAGAGATCAAACCCACAGATACTGTTTCCATGGTGTACTATGTCATGGCTCGGCATTCAGATCTTGTCCTTCACCTGAGAGAAAGGAAATCAACAGATTTATCTCAGTTATTCATGGATGCTAGGGAAGTGGAGGAGAACCTCTGAGCTTATGGAAGGATTCAAAGTCAGTAACATCTCAACTATGAACGTAAGGTAGTTTTTATTTATTGTCCCTATGAAGAAAAGACAGTGGATAATTTTGTCCTCAACGTAGGTATCCATGAGCAACCTTGTCTTGATGAAAATCATGTGTATGAACAACTAGGAGCAACAATTACTATTGTTCCTGAAATAGATATTTTTAACAGTTATTTTCCTGATAAAATTATTGATTTAAACGTTGATCATAGATATGAAAGACAACCCCTTTTTGATGAATATCCTAGTGATGATGAGTAACAAGTTTATCTTGTATTTGATCACTATGAAGACAATAAGGATGATGCAGAGGTTGGCCTTGTCACGGAAGACATAAAATTTGACCAGGAGTAGCCCTTAGTTGAGGCACATAAAGAGGTCATTTATACACAGCCTGAAGTAAATCCACATTCATCAGTGGATCAACAGCCACCTACGTCCATCCTTCTTCCACTTGTACCTACAGTTCACAGTAAGTAGCTTTTGGACCCACATATGCATGTGGTTGTCTTTCAATCAAGTGTGCATGTAGGGGACATCAAGCAAGTTGCTAGCAACTTTAAAAAAGTGAAGGTAACCTTTCATAAGTTAATCATGCGTTGCCTTCAGTTTCATGACCCTGTCAATGAGTACATAAAGTTACACTTTTCAAATGCTTTGGAGCATGCAGGATTGATCTTTTTATCATCATTTGAAGGTAATATGGGTGATCATAAGAATGAAATTAGCCAACTATCACACTTTCCTTGTTTCTTATGGATCATTTGCGGTGAAGCGAAGGATTCAGTGATCAAACAGTTTTAATGGCTATGGTGTAAGTTTTCTTTCACCTAGCGCTTTGTAAAAACCAATTAGTCTAGGAATGTACATAAATAAGCTCTTCCTGGAGCCCATGTGTTTTGTTTTTGTTTTTAGGATAGTGTGCTTGTCGACTTTTATTTCTCAGTAGGATGTTTTCTGAGCATGACTCCATAGCCCAATAGCTAAGGCACTGGAACTGCGCATTCTTGGCAGTTCTCAAGGAGCATGTCATCCCCTATGGAGCCAAATTTTATCACATATAGTTGTCAAGAGGCAACAGGTCGTCCGAGTTCATGGTCTGCATAGGAAGCGTCAAAGTGCTTCTTTTAAAGTAGTTTATTTCGGGCTTGAAGCGCAAGCAAAAGGGTAGGTTCTGCTTTCAATGGCGGGAATTCCAGGAGCAATTGAGATCGACAGCTCACGGGCATTCGGGAGTCCAAAATTGCATGAAGTATAGCGCCATGAAAGGATCCAAAGCTCAAAGAGAACACGAGTCGTTGATCTAAAGGGAGACAGGTGTCAGTTGATCCAAGCGTTCGGGGGAATGAGCTTCAGGAGTTTTGAAGTGTGAAGTGCATAAAGCTTCCGAAGAGCGGAAGCCCGAACTTCCAAAGCAATCGTGGACCATTGATCTCAAAATCAGTAGGGAGTCGTTGATCTTAGCGGCAGTGCCTTCCGAAGCCCTAAAGTGCTAAAAATCCCGAAGCGGATCTCGGTCGTCGATTCAAAAAGGGAATATTTGATCCATTGATCTGAAGAGGGCAGATTTGAGCCGCTGATCGTAAATCCCTGCCCAAGATCACAATATCGATGACCACAGTCCATTGCGGGGATGCGACGTGCTTGGGCGATAATTTTCTTGAGTGGTCCCGCAATTGAAACCGTGGTTTGGAAAAAGTAATACATGACAAAAGGTGGTGGATTGCGGGCTCAAAAGTGGTGTGAACCCAAACCACCTTTGAGCGGCCCCGCAATCACGTGTTTATATAGCATCCTATACGAGATCAACGTGTGGCCGCCCCCTGGGCATTAAGTCGCGTTTCAATCCCGAGAAAAGGCAGTTAATGAAAATGGAGCTGGTTGTTGAAACCTAAACTTACTCAGTAATTAGAAAGTATGGAGGAGTCGGCTGTGGAAAACAGAGTTGTCAACCCGAGGTACCCCAATGGACGGATTCTCCCACATACCCATGCCGATCTGAACTCGTGTCTGACAGAGGGATACATGCATAGTCTGACAGAAGACTGCTCAGACGCAAAGTTTTGAATGTAGTGATCAGATCACTCTCTTGATAGTCAGGGACTGTTCTGAGTATAAATAAGTAGTTTTGATATTTTGTTAGGTTCGATGGTTGAGCTACTCTCCCCCATTGTAAAGTTTTTATAAAGCACGCTGGTTATATGGTTATGTAATTTGATCTGAGACTTCTGGTTAAATGAAAGTAAGCTTCATGTTTCCATGCTTTATTGCCTCTGATATTGAATGTTCATGATTGAAGGATTCACATGGATGTTTATGACCGAGTTGTAATGGATGTTGGATTATAGCCTGGTTATAGCGTTTTCAGTCTCCTGAACTCCGAATCCAAGAAGATCTTGTTTTTTGAGTTTTTCCTCCTTAGGCTGCTAGAAGACCTGTTGTCCAGAGAAGACCTTTTCATTTTCTCCTCAATTTCTTCCTCTTGCTCACCCTTACTACAACTTACTGACTAAAGTTGAATCGAGACCTCATTTGCGGGTGCATGCTGGTCCAATTTTATGAGTTAAAACGATATTATCTTGAGCCTGCGCCCATTTGACCCCCTTTAAAATTATTCACTGTGACATATAAACTGATGGGTACTGGGCTTACCTCCCCTGCAGTCAGGAGGTGACTTCTAGTGCTAACACCAAGATTCATGGAAAATTTATATTCCACTTATTTATAAAAACAATTATCTATAAAAGCAATTATACTTTATATTTACTGTAAAGTTGGATCAAGAATCTACACTCAAAATTTGGTCAATAGTAAACGACACAAAACCTTAGTTTTTGAAAGAAAAAAAATCAAACACAAAACGATGAATCTCCCAAAAAGAGTAAACCAGGAAATAGCTGAAGAAGATTGATTTGTCTACTTTTTCTCGACTCCATTATAAAAATAATTCTATATGGACATTTGTTATTGCCTAATTTTCAAAATGTATACTTCATGCGTATTGGTTTTGGTGTGTTAGGTCAGGTTTTTGGACAAGGAAACTATCTGAGACAACAACATTGGCTTGATGGATCTTGAATGCTTAAGCCAATAGAAACTTTCCATAGTGACGCAGGTCGAGGAAACAAAATCAGTGCAGAGATTGTTGCCCATTTTTGCGAGTACAATCATGATGTATTGTTGCGTCACATAGATTCAAACTTTCACCGTTGAGTAGGCACGTACTGTGGACATGAAACTTAATTAATTCATTTAATTACCATGCTATGAAATTATTTCAAGCTATAGATTCTTCATGAGTGTAATTTTTTTAGTACTTCATGGAATAATGCTAATTGTATGGGGAGATAACCTAACAATTTTGCATTCCTTTTGCATTATTTAATGTGTATTGATGTGTGTGAAGAAAAACATCGATAACAACATAATAAAAGGAGTGGAAAAACTAACACCTCATTAAAATTTCTTATACAAAAATAAGAAAACATAAATGTGAAGAAGAGACAATATTCCAAAAGTTGACATCTGTAATTAGGTAGTTAGGTAGGCAGTAGCATGAAATTATTGGGTTTTTTTTAAATTTCTCAATTGATGATTCACCGTGTCTGAAATAATAGCCCCCTAGTTGAAGGTTTTAGGGTTCTCTATCTTCGTTAATATGTGAATAACATAGATGAACTACCTGTGAAAATTTGAGCCACAATAACCAGGTTAATTCCATGTATGGTTGTAAGAGGAGACCAAGATCATAGTTATGGGTAGTAGAGCGAAGTCTTTTACATGATTTTTTTCTCCATGGGTTCATTAATATACAACCCCCTTTATTTCTTTATAAATATATTTTCGCAATTTTAGGATCATAGCTAGTACTCTCCCTTGCTAAACAAAACATAGCATTAAAAGCAGTTGAAGTAACGAGGTAAGCTTTCTTACCTAGAAATTGAGTAGGGACCAATATTCTCTCTGCATCGTAGTGTTTTGCGCACCATTGAACCAATTCTAAGCAATTAAAAACTTCAAAGATATGTCTCTTTGACCAACCCATAATGCCAGGCTAAATTTCATTGATTCTTTCTTCGCCTTGTATAATAATCGACACAATTGTATTCAGGGTCATGTTTCTCTATGATATTCTCAATGTCGACCATGCATACTTCCCTCATATTAGGCATGATGACCGTCTTCAACTATAGTAATATTGGCTTTGAAAGTTTCGGCAATGCAACGAGAATGACTAAGGATCAACAAGGATTTTTCAAGTTTCGAAGTTTGAGGATGTATTAATTTCAAATTGGCTCAGGTTTTATGCCAAACAAGTTTGGGCTTAATCAATGTAGAATCTGAGTGTACCTCTTTTCGTTTCATTGGATTTCCTCTAACATTTGTGATTGTCAGGGCTTGCCACACTAACATAACTACCTGACATATTAATAGAAGTCGTTGTTAAGATCTAGGAGGCACATTTTACAGTTTATTATGGAGATTGTGAGTAATGATTAAGAGTAGTGTTGATTTGATCACACGTCCATTAATAAATGGATTGAGAATTCCTTCATGTACATTTTTTTTTTAATTTATAAAGGGTTGAGAATTATTTCATGTATAGATTTTAAATTAATACTAACCATAACAATTAATTGAATGAATGTTCTCGTAGTGAGTCGAAAAAACATTTAAAAAGTCAAGCAAATGATGGTCTTAAATCAAAGAATTTATTCTAATAATATTATGTTAAGTATTACTTACATTACGCACTGCGGAACCCACCTATTCCTAACAATCTTGTATTTTTCGTCCTCGGCTATTGTTTGTCCAATGACATCCCTCTCAAAAGCAACTAGACATCCGCAGTTATGACATAAAGCATTGTTCAATGATTTTCTATACCATTTATTCTCTTATTGGATCTTCTCGTTCTCGACTCTAAGCCGAGCATTCTCATGATGCTCGTCTTGAATTTGAACAATTACGAAATGCACTTTAGTTCCAATAAAATAGAAACAAAAATGTGTAACATTTCCATATGCACTACTACTATGTCGTTATATTGTATTCTCAAATTGATCACAACTATTTGCTTCAAGAAATAAAATGTTAACCAATGATACATGGTTATATTATAATCTCTCAAATTAATAGAGAGCACAATCACACATCTCAAATTGATCACAACTATTTGCTTCAAGAAATAAAATGTTAACCAATNTTATGACATAAAGCATTGTTCAATGATTTTCTATACCATTTATTCTCTTATTGGATCTTCTCGTTCTCGACTCTAAGCCGAGCATTCTCATGATGCTCGTCTTGAATTTGAACAATTACGAAATGCACTTTAGTTCCAATAAAATAGAAACAAAAATGTGTAACATTTCCATATGCACTACTACTATGTCGTTATATTGTATTCTCAAATTGATCACAACTATTTGCTTCAAGAAATAAAATGTTAACCAATGATACATGGTTATATTATAATCTCTCAAATTAATAGAGAGCACAATCACACATCTCAAATTGATCACAACTATTTGCTTCAAGAAATAAAATGTTAACCAATAGTATGTGGTTATATTATAATTCCTCAAATTAATAGAGCACAATGTCATATCAATCACAATTATTTGATTTAAGAAATATGTTGGACACGTAATCCTTTGTGATTACATTACTTGTAACTATAATGTAAATATGGAGAGTCGTAAGTGATAGGAACGGTCACATGTTGGGGAAGACCAAGAGTCATTCATTTATGTATATATACACCTATCTAGCTAATGCAAATCATCAACATGGAGTTATCTTTTCTGCCATTCCTATCCTGACAGTGGTATCAGAACCACATAAACTCCATGAATTATTCTATGGGTATTTTCTCTCCCTGAGCGGACATAAATGCCTCCTTGTCTGCTCACCTAATTGTTGGCACCCTAATCGATTCTCTGGTCTCTTCTTAGTCTTCTTGTCTCTCTCTGCGCTCTGGTTTATTCTTTGACTTTGCCGAGTCTCATCTACGAATTCCTATCAAGAATCT
Source organism: Picea sitchensis (assembly GCA_010110895.2). NCBI lineage: Eukaryota > Viridiplantae > Streptophyta > Pinopsida > Pinales > Pinaceae > Picea > Picea sitchensis. The sequence continues at coordinate 64,284 of SNQJ01S0105956.1, read as the reverse complement.
ACACATAATTACAGTCTAGAAGCAAATCCTAATTATTTTGATGATGGTGAAAACCCTAGAACCCTATAACTGCACACACCCATCCCATGACCTAACTTACACTGATTCCACTCACTGCTATCCTCGTCCGACTTGCTGGTATCTCACTCAAGACACTTCATTCCACAGAATATGCCTTCCACTATATGCCTTCCTCATTGGTTATTCTCTCAAATTGTTGCTTGAATCCATACCTCTATCGCAGTTGCTGGAAACCCTACTCAAAACCATACCACAAGGACTTCGCTAACGTCGTCCTACTTCATCACCCACATCCTGCGATTGTTCTCGCACCAGAAGATATTACCTTTACCTCAATGCACTTCAAGCAAACCCAAAATATTAGGTTGAAGGCTTCCATCCCTAATTTTTGGCCACTATGTCCGCCAATTTGACATCGTTGTGATCTTTACTAAAGGAATCCTTTATACCATCTCGCGTGAACCTCAAATTCTCAACAAAGACGTAGTCTGGATTTGGATTGACATGGTTCTGCCATAGATAACATATGGGATGAGATAATTATCTGCCTTTGCCTCCGTTCGCTTTTCGTTTTCGACTTGTCGACTGTTGGGTAGGAAATCGACATTATCATTTTATGTGAGCGACCATTATCAATTTGTGAGCGTCCATGATATTTTTTGCTGCGACCTGGAGGTTGCCTATGCCCCTCTTGGTTCCATTGTCCATTTTAATGGTAAAACCCGATTATATTCCTAGTGCAACAAGATAGTTCTAATTTTTATTTGAAGCAGCTCCATTATATTTTCATTTTCTAATGTGTGTGAAGACAACATAAGACAATGCATTCTCTCATCTCCATTGTTGATGTGGTGCTCATGACTAGCAAGGAGAACTCCAAAGAATGGTATAGGAAGATCAAGAGCACATTCATCTTCAACGACTTGTGGAAAGGGATTTGTGAAGCAAAAAAATTCCCTCAGAGCAGCAAAGCCACTGAAGAAGATACAAAATATGAAGAAGAAGAAGTTGAATCTGAAGAAGAAGCCTCGGTGTTAAAGATGAAGAGTAGAAGACCTTGTATAAAACTAGCCATACCAACCATAGACAAAGAACATGAAATATGGGAAGACAAAGACCAGAAGGCATATCCAAAAATCTCCACAACAGTAAGTGAAGAGGTGAGTCATCATATTGCTTCCGTTATTGATTCCTATGGTGCCTTGAAGAGATTAAATGAATTGTATGACACACATTCTAAGCTTGAACTCATACAACTAATGTTGAAGCTCTTCAACCTAGAGTTGAAGAATTACAACCATATGGCTTTGGCTTCATAAATCACAACCATAATGCATGACATTGAAGCCACCAGAGAAAAGATTGATCTCCCTCTCACAACCTTCATTAAGGCCCTCTATCCCACATATTCTCACTACCTTGAATCACTATAAGAAAGTAATCATATGAAATCCATGACATTTCTAAAACTGGTAAAAAAGTATTAGATCATGAGAAAGCCTTTGGAAATAAGCTAGCTCCTTCAACTGGAAAAATTGTTTAACTTGCTCATAAAGACAATATTAAACAATATGATTCTTCCAAAGGAGAAAGTAGTAGAAGAGGACATGGATGTGGAAGAAAGAATTTCAGAGGCATGGGGGGGAGACACAACCAAGGTGATAGATCCAATTTCCACTGTACCCGGTGCAAAAAGAATGGGTCACATAAAGCAGATGAATGCAGAGTTCCATGGGACAAGATCAAAGACGACATACATAATAAGAAAGAGGAAAAAGGTAAACCTTCAAAACTAACAAAAGGTAATCCACCTGAATCTTCCCATTACATTGTTTCTCACTACAATATAGGAGTAACAAAATATTTATTTAACACTGCATATGGTCCTTGGAAAGATGCATGGCTTCTTGACATAGGCCCAACCTCTCATATGACATTCCAAAGAGACTTTTTTTAAGACTTCAAGGACAATGTAGATGGCATAATGTATTTCGCAGACAAGTCTAGTCTTAAACCTTCAAAAATGGGCACCATCAGGATTAAGTTGCCTGCACTCTTAGATTTTCTTCTGCACAATGTACTCTATCTTCCTGAGCTAAAAAGGAGCTTGTTGTCCCTTGTGCATATCAGACAACAAGGCCACTATGTTCACATGATCGGTAGCAAAGTTGAAGTACAAAAGGATTATGATAACATGATTTTTATTGTAAATGTGGATGAACCTGCACAGATAAGATCTAGCTAGCAAAGGACATACACAGTTTGCAGAAAAATGAGAAAAGAGGAGAACGCGCGAGAGAGAGAGAATAAAAAAATTGTATTAACTGAATGAACGAACAATAAATCACACATGATATACTTTGTATAACTCAACTAATGTGCACTGGAGGAGAAGCCAATGCACCACAGTGGTGGTCTAGAGTGATTTGGATACACACTGACAGTTACGGGAGTAAACTGCCACCTAGTCTGAGTTAACTAGTCTCTGAGTCTTCGGTTAACTGACTGAAACATAGTGAAGTGAGGAAGAGATCAGGGAATCATGAGTAATGCACTAGTATGATGATAATCCCAAGGATAATGCGCATTAGCAGGTGATGATCCCAATGCTGCATGGTGATGAAACCAATGTGACATTAAGACTCCACTCAACTAATAAAACTAAAGTGTGAACTGAAAAGAATATTCTCCTAGAATGTAGTAAAATGAATATTCTCTCTAAACTATAGGAGACTGAATAATGACTAATAAACATAGGGAAAGCCTTAGGAAAAATAAATCCTAGGTGTGTGTGAAGTATCTCCAACAGTTATGACCGAAATGCATGATGGAAGACTGTTGAAGTTGAATGAGACATCTGCCCATACACACAATGTTGCATACCTCTATGATCACGGTGAAGGTACAATGTCATCTATTATTTTGTGGCATGCTAGATTTGGTCATTTCAATTACGACAGTCTTTGTTTAATGATAAATAATGGTATTTCTAGTTTGCCTACCATTTCTAGAAAACTGAAACAATGTGATCATTGTATTCTTGGAAAGCATGGTAAACAAAATTTCCGCGATTCTACTTCAAGAGCATGTAGAAAGCTTGAACTGATTCATTATGATTTGTGTGGCCCTATGCCTATTCCTTCTGCAAATGGAAATAAATATATAATGTCCTTTATTGATGACTACACCAGGATGTGTTGGGTGTACTTCCTGAAAGATGAATCACAAAATTTTGAAACATTTAAAAATTTTCATGTATGGATTCAAAATGAAGCTCAGTCTTGTATTGGCTCTCTTTACACTGATAATGGAAGAGAGCGTACAACCAATGAATTTGAAATTTACCTTCGCCAACATGGGATCAAACATCAAACAACTGTTCCATACAATCCTCAACAAAGTGGTGTAGGTGAACGAATGAACATGACACTTCTAAATATGGTTCGTTCCATGATGTTTTTCAAGAATGTTAAATTGATGTTTTGGGCTGATTTAATTCTATGTGTAGTTTATGTCAAAAACATGTGTCCATCTCATGCTATAAAAAACAAGACTCCATATGAAATGTGGTATGGCCACATTCCTTCGACGAGGCATCTTAGGGTCTTTGGTTCCACCTACTATGCCTTGATCCTCAAGGAGCAAAGAAGTAAGCTTGATGCAAGGAGTCAGAAGTGCATCTTCTTGGGGTACTCAAATACTGCCAAGGGGTATCGTCTTTATGATGAGACAAACAAGAAATTCATCCTTTATAGAGATGTGATATTTCTTGATTCCACCAAGACAGAGAAAATTGTTGAGAGGCAGCTTGATCATCTAAACATATTCACTCATGTAAAGACATATCATGAATTTGATGATGAGATTCCACATCTTGAAGGGGGGATCCCTGTCTTGGGTCAATCTTTGGAATCTCCTTTTGTAGCACCATCTCCCCCACGTGAAGAAGTTTCTGCCACTTCATCAGAACCTAAAGATCACTTAGATGATGTGATCAAGAAGATTGAAAAGTTTATGCTTAATGGGAACTCAACACCATCTCAATCAGACGAGTGACCATGATTATCTCAGAAAGTTCCACCAAAACGGCTCACAAAAACACTTGAAAGTGTTCATCCTGATGAGGTCGGGAAGATAAGAACCAAATTGTTCTCAAAATAAGATGGAGGTAATGTAGATAATTCAAACTCAATTGATGTAGATGACATGGATGTTTTCTATGATAGTGAGTTGAATTTATCTACTAACCATGAACCAACCTCCTTTAAGGAAGCCACTTTTCATTATGAATGAAAAGAAGCCATGCATAAGGAATATGATTCTCTCATCAAGAATGGGACATGGAAGTTGGTGGACCCTCCATGTGGAACCAAATCGATTGGCTGCAAGTGGGTATTCAAGAACAAGTACATATCAAATGGCTCACTTGACAAGCACAAAAAAAGGCTCATGGAAAAAGGATTTGCATAGAAAGAAGGTGTTGATTGTGAGTAGACTTTTTCCCCCACAACAAAATGGGCTACCATCCACACTCTATTTTCCATGGAAACAAAAAATGGATGGAAAATTCATCAGATGGATGTGAATATTGATTTATTGAATGGAGACTTGAAAATGAATGTGTTGGTGTCTCAACTAGAAGGCTTTGTTGTGAAGGGACAAGAACACAAGGTATGCAAGATCAACAAATCCTTGTATGGATTGAAACAAGCACCGCCAACATGGTATGAAAATTTAACTGAGCATCTTTTGAAATTAAATTTCAATCATTTCAATCTTGACGATGCAACTTTGTTTGTCAAGAAAGTTGAAAAAACTATTGTATATCTTGTAGTATATGTAGATGATATGTTCATAACATGGAACAACGAGAACTAATTGCATCCATAAAGAAAGAGTTGAAGAAAGGTTTCAATGTGAAAGATTTGGGGCATCTTCACTATAATTTGGGCATTGAAGTGATACAAAATACAAAGTACATATTCATCTCCCAGAAGAAGTACATTGGAGAACTATTGAACAAGTTTGGCATGGCTGAGTGCAATCCTGTTTCTACTCCAATGGAACCGAATTCGAAACTCACATCAAAAGAAGGGAATGAATTTGAGGATGCAACCAAGTATAAACAACTTATGGGAAGCCTTATCTATCTTACTACCACCAGACCAAACATTTCATTTGTTGTAGGGATTCTTTCCAGGTTCATGCAAAAGCCTTGTGAAGGACATTGGTTTGCTGCAAAAAGAGTTATGAAATACTTGAAAGGAACTCAAGATTTTGGACTTAGGTATTCTAAGGTGGATGACTTCAACCCGATCGAATATTTTGATTCAGACTTTGATGGGGATAATAAAAATCGAGTATCAACTTTAATATATCTCATGAGTCTTAGATCAACAACTATCTCCTGGAGATCAAACAAACAACAAGTTTTAGTAGATTCCACAACAAAGGCAAAATATGCGGCAGTTGAAGAAGTGACAAAGAAGATTGTGTGGCTTAGGAAAATACTTGAAGATTTGCAAGAGAAACAAGTAAATTATATTCCTATTCTAGTTGACAATATTTTTGCAATCAAGTTGGCCAAGAATCCCATATTCCATGATCGAACCAAGCACATCAACACAAAGTATCACTTGATTCGATATCATGTAGAGGCCAATACTATTCACTTAAGACATTGTTCCACATATGAGCAAATTGTAGACATCTTCACCTAAGAGCTAATTGGAAGAGAAAAATTTGAGAAGTTCAAAATGATGCTTGGAATGACACACACCCCTTCAGATTAAGGGGGGGAAATATTGGACTCGCAATCCTTTTTGGTTAGTCACTTGTAACTATAATGTAAATATGAAGAGTCGTAAGTGATATGAACAATCACTCGTTGGGGAAGACCAAGAGTCATTCGCTTATGTATATATGCAACTATCTAGCTAATGCAAATCATCAACGTGGAGTTATCTTTTCTGCCATTCCTAGCCTAACAAAATAAAATGGTAGCCAATGGTCTATAAACAACAGAAGGATTTGTGCTTTCAAGGACTCTGAAATTGAGAAAACATTGATAAGTAGGATATAAAAACTATAGTTGGTTTGAACCCTAAAAAGAAATATCATTAATTCCTTAATCGAGGTCTGCATGCAACTCGAACTTGGGGGTCTCTGTGAGCATTGGGTTAAACTAATCCATAGTTTCACCATTAAAGTCTCTGGATGTAACTCAATTGAAGTGTGTTTGCTTTGGGATATAAGTTAATAATGGTTATACTCTTTGTGCATGTTGTTCATTTATTCTAGTTTACCAGTCCAAATATACCCTAAAGTGGCAAAATGTTCTATAATTAAATTTAACCAAAACTTACATAAGTTAATCAAAAG
>SNQJ01S0105956.1:23573-36881 GCA_010110895.2 Picea sitchensis | reverse complement strand
GTTTCCCCGTAGGGGTTTTACCACGTGAAAACATCGGTGTGTTGATCTTTGATCTGGTTATGTGAGTGGTTACTAAAGGTGTTCGTCCTCTGTTGGAATACCTGTGTTGTCGAACAACACCTGCAAATGAGGTCTTGATTCAACTTTAGTCAGTAAGTTGTAGTAAGGGTGAGCAGGAGGAAGAAAAACTCAAAAAACAAGATCTTCTTAGATTCGGAGTTCAGGAGACTGAAAACGCTATAACCGGGCTATAATCCAACATCCATTACAAATCGGTCATAAACATCCATGTGAATCCTTCAATCATGAACATTCAATATCAGAGGCAATAAAGCATGGAAACAAGAAGCTTACTTTCATTTAACCAGAAGTCTCAGATCAAATTACATAACCATATAACCAGCGTGCTTTATAAAAAAATTACAATGGGGTAGCGTAGCTCAACCATCGACCCTAACAAAATATCAAAACTACTTATTTATACTCAGAACAGTCCTCGACTATCAGGAGAGTGATCTGATCACTACATTCAAAACTTTGTGTTTGAGCAGTCTTCTGTTAGACTATGCATGTATCCCTCTGTCAGACGCGAGTTCAGATCGGCATGGGTCTGCGGGAGAATCCGTCCACTGGGGTACCTTGGGTTGACAACTCTGTTTTCGACGGCTGACTCCTCCATACTTTCTAATTACTGAGTGAGTTTAGGTTTCAACAACCAGCTCCATTTTCATTAACTACCTTTTCTCGGGATTGAAACGTGACTTAATGCCCAGGGGGCGGCCACACGTTGATCTCGGATAGGATTCTATATAAACACGTGATTGCGGGGCCACTCAAAGGTGGTTTGGGTTCACACCGCTTTTGAGCCCGCAATCCACCACCTTTTGTCACGTATTACTTTTTCCAAACCACGGTTTCAATTGCGGGACCGCTCAAGAAAATTATCGCCCAAGCACGTCGCATCCCCGCAATGGAATGTGTCGTCGATATTATGATCTTGGGCAGGGATTTACGATCAGCAGCTCAAATCTTCCCTCTTAAGATCAATGGATCAGAAATTCCCTTTTTGAATCGACGACCGAGATCTACTTCGGGATTTTTAGCACTTTAGGGCTTCGGGAGGCACTGTCGCTAAGATCAACGACTCCCTATTGATTTTGAGATCAATGGTCCATGATTGCTTCGGGAGTTTGGGCTTCGGCTCTTCAGAAGCTTTATGCACTTCTCACTTCAAAACTCCCGAAGCTCATTCCCCCGAACGCTTGGATCAACTGACACTTGTCCCCCTTTAGATCAATGAATCGTGTTCGCTTTGAGCTTTGGCTCCTTTCATGGCACTATACTTCGTGCAATTTTGGACTCCTGAATGCCCATGAGCTGTCGATCTCAATTGCTCTTGGAATTCCCACCATTGAAAGCAGAACTTGCCCTTTTGCTTGTGCTTCAAGCCCGAAATAGACTTCTCTAAAAGAAGCACTTTGACACTTCCTGTGCAGACCATGAACTTGGACGACCTGTTGCCTCTTGACAACTATATGTGATAACATTTGGCTCCACAGGGGATGGCATGCTCCCTGCGAGTTGCCAAGAATGCGCAGTTCTAGTGCCTTAGCTATTGGGCTATGGAGTCATGCTCAAAAAACATCCTGCTGAGAAATAAAAGTCGACAAGCACACTATCCTAAATACAAAATCAAAACACATGGGCTCCAGGAGGAGCTTATTTATGTACATTCCTAGACTAATTTATTTTTACAAAGTGTTAGGTGAAAGAAAACTTACACCATAGCCATTAAAACCGTTTGATCACTGAATCCTTCGCTTCACCGCAAATGATCCATAAGAAACAAGGAAAGTGTGATAGCTGGCTAATTTCATTCTTATGATCACCCATATTACCTTCAAATGATGATAAAAATATCAATCCTGCATGCTCCAAAGCATTTGAAAAGTGTAACTTTATGTACTCATTGACAGGGTCATGAAACTGAAGGCAACGCATGATTAACTTATGAAAGGTTACCTTCACTTTTTCAAAGCTGCTAGCAACTTGCTTGATGTCCCCTACAAGCACACTTGATTAAAAGACAACCACATGCATATGTGGGTCCAAAAGCTACTTACTGTGAATTGTAGGTACAAGTGGAAGAAGGATGGACGTAGGTGGTTGTTGATCCACTGATGAATGTGGATTTACTTCAGGTATGTATAAAGGACCTCTTCATGTGCCTCAACTAAGGGTTTCTCCTAGTCAAATTTTATGTCTTCCGTGACAAGGCCAACCTCTGCATCATCCTTACTGTCTTCATAGTGATCAAATACAAGATAAAATTGTTGCTCATCATCACTAGGATATTCATCAAAAAGGGGTTGTCTTTCATATCTATGATCAACCTTTAAATCAATAATTTTATCAGGAAAATAACTGTTAAAAATATCTATTTTAGGAACAATAGTAATTGTTGCTCCTAGTTGTTCATACACATGATTTTCATCAAGACAGGGTTGCTCATGGATACCTACGCTGAGGAAAAAATTATCCACCGCCTTTTCTTCATAGGGACAATAGGTAAAAACTGCCTTACGTTCATAGTTGAGATGTTACTGACTTTGAATCCTTCCATAAGCTCAGAGGTTCTCCTCCACTTCCCCAGCATCCATGAATAACTGAGATAAATATGTTGATTTCCTTTCTCTCAGGTGAAGGACAAGATCTGAATGTTGAGCCATGACATAGTACAGCATGGAAACAATATCTGTGGGTTTGATCTCTACAGGCATATTATGATACACACGGTAAAAACTCATGTTGAAGATGGCCAAGGCTTCATCTTCCCCTCTCCTCAAGGCATTAAAATCATCCCAGTACTGATCAAGGGACTTGTTCTCACCCCACCACTTCAAAAATGCATTGCATAATTCAACCCAGGAACCAATGGAGTCAACTCCCAAACATTTAAACCACACAGCAGCATCTCCAAACAACGAATTTGAGAAAAATCTCATGGCAACATCATCATGAGAAATCTCAAATTGGCCAACAAAGTTCTAAAAGGCCTCCACATGCCTCTCAGCTGTAACATGATATTCCCCAGAAAAATGAGGAAGATATTTAAAGAAATCAGGAGGATAAGGATGAAGATGATATGGAAGATTTAAAGGTTTAAACAACTTGTCTTTTATTCTAGTTTGAAAACTAGTGGGCTGAATATGAGGCTTAACACATTGATGGCAAGGCTCAACTGGAAACTGTTGGACTTCCTACAATAGAATACCATTCGAATGAAATAACAACATGCAGATATTTTTGAGTTTTTATTTGATGTGTTGGCACTTCATCTGTCTCTTCATTTGCTTGCAGATGCATTCATTTTCCTTTGTTCTTGGAACTAGGTACACATGTCCCTTAAGGTCACCACAATCATTGGCTCATTGTCTTTTCCATCTGATTTCGTTTCCATCTGTCCCTTCGGATGCGTTTACTAGGATAAAGAATTGCAGTTGAAGATATAGGGGTGGTAACTGGACAAGTAGCTCGACACTGGCTCATTATGGGATGGATAACAGTTACGGGGAAGAGTAATCGTTCACGAACAGGATGACGTGGGGACCTGTATCTAATAAGGATGTGGGATGAGTCGATGCGAGAATGTAGGTGGTGAGGTGGACAGTTTCGGGAGCTTGGAGTGTGTGACAGGTTGGAGGGTGAAAGGTGGAGTGGGTGGAGGATAGGTGTTGAGTCGGGATTCTAATGATCTATTTTGGAGGGGAGTGAGGAAGCGGTTTTGAGGTAACCCGCCTTTCACCCCGCAATGCACCTGGTGATGCCACGTACCCCCGAGAGAAAACCACGGTTTAAATTGCGAGACCACCCTTTGAAATTAAACCCCGCACAGCTTTTCCCCCCGCAATCGCTCTCAGCCGTTGATCTTGTTGCAATCTACAATCTGGGTAATCCTGCTATTTTAGTGCCACACTAAAGTTTATCTGTTCGCCAACTCCATAATTCTTTTAGCCAAGTTTTGAGATGGTGCCAATTTCGACATTCGAGAACTTTGAATACTGAGTAGGAATACCTCTTGGAGGACGATCTCCCGAATCTGATTTGGTGACCTGATGTCATTGTGCTGACATGTCATGGAAAGAAGGGTGATGCATGTCACGTGGAAATGGGCGAATGACGCAACCAAATGACCATAAATGAGTGCCACATGTCATGGCTGATGAGTGTACCCCGTGTCTCAAATGATGGTTACAACGTGTTTCGACACTTCGGGCTTCGAGAGTTTTGGATTGTGAATCATGAAGTTCTCACGGAGTAATACGGTCCTGGTTGACGTGGCAGTTTCTCATCACTTCGGGACTTTGACACTTCGGGAGTTTTGGATTGTGAAGTATGAAGTTCTCCCGGAGTAGTACAGGCCCGGTTGATGTGGCAGTCTCTCGTCACTTCAGGAAATTTTGTTGTTGTGCATCTAGGAGTGCCCGAAGCCCGGAGTCTCGAAGTAAATCCCAACCGTCTAAATCAAAAGGACACACAAGGCCAGATCTCTCACTTCGGGGATTTTTGTTGTTGTGCATTTCGAAACGCCAAAAGCCTGGAGTTATGAAGTAAATCTTAGTCGTCCAAATCAAAAGGACACGTAGCGCCAGATCTCTCACTTCGAGGACTTAACACTTCAGGGATTTGTACTATTGTGCATCTTGAAACGCCCAAATCTCGGAGCTTCGAAGTAAATCCCAGTCATCCAAATCAAAAGGACACGCAGCGCCAGATCTCTCACTTCAGGGACTTAGCACTCCAGAAGGTTTGTACTGTGAAGCACTAGACCAAGAAATGGTTGAAGCCTGAAGAAAATATGAACCATTGAAGGTTGAGGACGCGTGTCGGCAAATCTAACACTTCAAAAAGTTAACACTTCAGAGGTTTGTGGTCTATACATTCTTGTTACCATTTTTTCCTATTTAGCCCTTCCCTGCCATATTTGGTCCCTTTCTTAGTTTACCACGCTTCCAAACTGGTTTAGCGTTCTGCTAGATTATGAAATCTGGTCTATCGAGCTTCCTTGCAACTTTTTGTGGCACCATAGTCCTTAAGGAAATAAGATTAGCTTGCCTGTAACAAGAGAAGTTTGTAAGCTTTTCACTGAATGATAAATTGTTAATTGTAAATGGTAAAATGATTTTGAAATTTGAAGAGCTTTATAAAATCTATCGTTCTTCGTATAGATTTGTTTACAAAGAGATTATTAAAAAGTCTGATGGAATTTATCACCTGGAAAATAACAATAATTATTCAAATCGTTAACTTTAGCCAATCATAGACGTCATTAACAATTCGACGGTTCGGGGTTCAGTGGTTTGAATGTAAGAGGGCATAAATATCCCAAAGGTCGCATTCATGGAGAAGTTAATCTCTTATTAATCACTTTTATGTTTCAATTAATCATGTTTTAAACATTGAGTTAGCCTTAAGTACTTCGGCGGTTCGGTGTTCGTGAGTTTTGGATGTAGCATGATAGAAATCCTCCGAAGGCCGAATTCCTGGAATAATTCTCTAAGTTTTTTTATTTTCTGGATAAAAAAATTATTTCTAAGAAGCAAAATCTAAAGTTCAAAAGCTCAAAATTATTCATGTTCCAATAGGAACGACGCATTATTTGCGCTGCCATGTCCCAGATTACTTCACTTTGAGAGAATTGATTTAATATGTACTCCATTGTTTCCTCATGTTGCTAATAGAGGAGGCATATCGAAGGTCCCACAAAGCCTCGCTTCCAGAGGTTATCCCAAGTGAGTATGCGATTATGGGCAATTAGCCAAAGACAAAGGGAGACTTTTGGACAAAATTTGGGGTTCCATATTTTACCCCAGATGTGCTCTTTAAGTTGCATGTGGTAATTTTCCTGAATATTGTAGGCTTCTTTGACCGAGAAGTTGCATGGTTACAAGTGTCCCCACCTGAGGATGTTCGGATCTTCATTGATGCGGATCTTTCGATGTAAGGCCAAATACCCCCAGGGTTGTGTATTGCTATCTTTCAGTATGTTTAGTTCATGGGGTTGAGTCTTCCATATGCATGTTGCGACAAGTTTTTCTTCCAAAGATCCTTTACATGTAGTGTGTCCTTGAATTTCATTTGTTGATGAAGGGGGCTTATCTCTTCTATTGAGTGCAATGGTGGCAATTTCTACCAGGAGTCTTTCTAGAATAAGGACCTCTTTCCATTTCGTATCTCCCCAAAAACATGTTTTTGTATGAGGGGGCGATTGCACCAAGTTGCGTTCCATATGTTGGATCCTTGAATCAGATCATTTAGTCTAATGAGGAGGTCCTCACTAGTGGTAGGTGCATAATTGAGTTTCCAAAGTTTAGCCCATAACTCTGTGGGGTGTTTGAGCCAGTGCCACAAATGTTTTTCCCCCATTATGCGATTGATCTTTCCTAGATCCATAAGACCTAATCCACCTATTGATTTAGGCCGACAGATTTTATCCCAGCCTACTAGAGCCCACTTCTTGTCTGGGTGGTTTCCATGCTAGAGAAAATTTCGTTGGAGATTTCTATTGGATTTTATAACCGACTCTGGAGTTGCCAAGGTTGTAAAGAGGTACGTCGGCAGTGCTTGAAGCATAAATTTTAGAAGGGCTAGTCGAGTTGCTAGGTTGAGAGAGCGAAAGATCCAGTTATTTAGACAGTTAAATATGGATAGAAGGAGGCTATCCCAAGATATGTTCCAAGTGGATTCCCCCGTAAGGGGGATACCGAGATACTTGGATGAAAGGGAGCTCTTGGGGATCCCTAGAAGTCTGGAGATGTGGGTTTGGATTTCCAACAAAGTATTAAAAAAGTAAAGTTGTGACTTGTCCAAGTTTAGGGAGGTTCCTGAAGCTTCTACAAAGTCTGTGAGAATGGTCTTGAGCTTGTTAGCCTCCTGGGTGGTGGGGTTATTCATCAGCAAGGTATCATCTACCAATTGGTTATGAGAGGTTGTCAGTTGGAGATTGTGAAGAGGTAGGCCTTTGAGGGAACCATCCTCAACTGAAGGATTAGTATAACGATGATCCAGAATATATTTGCAGAACAAAATGAATACAGATTATTATCAAAATATGCTTAATACAAAATAACAAATATACAGTAAAATTGGTTTCTATTCAATAAGGAAATAAGTTGAAACTGTAAAATGCAGTGGAAACAATCTTGATAGAATGGTGGTGGCTTATCACTAAGAAGAGATGTGATGGTTGTGCTCATTCGCAAGAAGATGATTACAATGAGGCTCTAAAGGCCTTTTTACAATAAACATGAATGTCAAAAACCCTAGACATCCAAAAACCTAACCCTAGGAGATGAAGCGCTAAAAGTCACGTGGCCCCCATTTGGGTAAGTTAGTACATTAAGTTCCGGGGGTCATAACTTTTGCATACAATCTTCGTTTTAGGCGCACAATAGCCCATTGGAAAGGTCTATCCGAGGAATACACATTTTGTTTCTATTTATAAAAAGTCATTATGATCGTGTCAAGCCCTAAAAACATTGTTTAGGGCCTCAAAACGGCCCTGACCCGAAAACTAGGGAAAAAACTGCCAAACTGCCAAAATGAGCCAGTTGGAATACGTGGGAGGCTACTGTTATCCATCTGGATCAGTCATCCCCCCTTAGGAAGCAATGGTATCCATTGCATTGATTTCCCCTATCAGATGAGGAAATTTCTGCTGAATTTGGCACTGGGTGAGCCACTTGCCTTGGTGCAGGAGTTGCCCTGCTTTGACAACTCGATAAAGATGGATCCTTTGTTGGCGAGTGCCCTTGATCTGTTTGTCCACAATTTGATCACTGGATTCTGATTGTATGCAATCGAGGTTGAGCTATGTTGGTGTCAATTGTTCTCCTATCTCTGAGGTGTCCAATAATGGAGGGAAATAGGGTCGAAGGATATCCATGTTGAACACTAGGTGCAAGCCAAGGAAAGGAGGAATGTTAAGCTCGAAAGCATTATCACCCACAACCTTGGTGATGGTGTATGACCCATAAAGGAGTGGGAGAATATTCCGATGGGGTCCTGTAAGGCACTCTTTTTGCAAGTGCAAACAAACTTTGTTGCCCACCTAAAACTTATTTGGCACCCGGTGTTGATCATGGTGCTTCTTGTACTTGTTATTGGATTTCTGCATGATATCCTGAACCTGTTAGTGGATGTAATGGATCCGGTCAATGAACCAGGTGGCTTTGTCAACTTCAGTTGGAGCAGGAGATGAGTCGATCGAGGTGACTCCAAGGGGTAGTGCAACATGTATGGGACCCAATGGTTGGAATCCCAACCCCACCTGAAAGGGGCTATGGTCGGTTGAGCTATACAGGGCTCGATTGTAGTTATGTTGAACATAGGGGAGACTCTCATCCCATGTGTGAGTGTGCTTGAAATTATAAATGCGCAGGATATGCACGATCATTTGATTTACGACCTCGGTTTGGCCATCTGTCTGGGGGTGGAAGGCCGTGGATTTGGTGAGCTTGATGTCCAACAGTGACCATAGGCTTGACCAGAATGTGTTGAGAAATCGACTGTCCCGATTTGAGACAATGGTTTGTGGGATTCCAAAATGTATCTAGACTCATTCAAAGAATAGCTTGGCAGTGACCTCTACTGTGATGCTCTTCTTGCAAGAGACCATAATTGCCATCTTAGAAAAGCAATCCACAATAAAAAAAAACACAGTCCTTGCCCTGCTTGGTGGACATGAGGCCCAACATGTAGTCTATTGAGATGGATTCCCATGGCCCGCCACGAGTAGGCAGAGGGGTGTATAGGCCATGTTTCTTAGTGGTTGGTTTGACGATCGTGCATGCAGTGCAAGACCTGATATACTTGTACTTGTTGACCTCCTGTCGAAGTTTCAACTAGTAGAAATGTTTTTGCAACATTGCCATTGTCTTTTCAATGCCGAAGTGTCATGCCACCTGACTGTAGTGGACTTCCCAGATTAGCTTCACTCCCTCGTTGGATGGAATGTAGATATGGCCTAGACGACACAACAAATCGTCCTGAAGATGGAAATCAACGACAATTGTGTTTGCACCCAACATTTGGTAGGTGGTAGCAAAGTCCGGGTCTATCTCATAGAGTTGGGGCCATCCAAAGGTCTCATGGTCACAAGAGTCTAGCACCGTGATGAGGGCCACGACTAGAAGTCTGTTAAGGCAATCAACGACGCGATTTGTGCTTCCCGTTTTATACTTGATGTTGAGGTGGAATTGCTGCAAGTACGTGGACCACTTCTGATGGCGGTCATTCTGCAATTTTCCTTGTGTCTGCATGAACTACAATGGCTTATAATCAGTGTGGATGACTGTCTCCTTCCCAAGAATGTAATGTCTCCACTGGCGACATGCTTGCACAATGGAGTACATTTCTTTGTCTAAATTAGGGTACTTACGGACAACATATGATAGTGTCTCACTATGATAGACCACGGGGTGGCCGTGTTGAGTGAGAACGATGCCCACAACATAGTCTTAAGCATTTGTCTCGATCTCAAAGGGTTGTTGCAGGTCTGGTAGTGAAAGTACTAGGGATAAGCATAAGTGTTGCTTCAAATCATCGAATGCATGTTGTTGGGACTGACCCCACACAAATTTCACCTTACCACCACCCCTGGTTACTTGGCTGAGGGCCCATGCAATATGGGAGAATCCCAACACGAACCTACGGTAGAAATTGACAAGTTCCAAGAAGCTTTGAAGCTCAGTGAGTGTGGTTGGGGCTGGCCAGTCACAGATGACTTGGATTTTGGTTGGATCCACATGTATGCCATGTTGATCAACGATGTAGCCCAGGTAATGAACCATGTCCATGTCGAAGGAGAATTTTTCCAAGTTGGCATAGAGATGGTGCTATTGTAGGGTGTGCAGAACCTGTTGAATATGTTGCAAGTGTTCTTCTCAAGTATTTCTATAAATGAGGATGTCATCTAGATACACCACTACAAAAGTATTGGTGAATGGTCGCAAGATATCATCCATCATCCTCATGAAAGTGGTTGGAGAATTTGTCAAACCAAAGGGCATGACCAACCATTCAAAAAGACCTTCCTTTGACTTGAAGGCGGTCTTCCATACATTTGCTTGTTCTATCGAGACCTAGTGGTAGACACACTTCAGATCAATCTTACTGAAGTATTTGGCCCCCATGAGTTGATCAAGGAGGTCATCGATTCGGGGAATCGGGTACCTATTTTTTGCTGTGATTTTATTCAGGGCCCGATAATCAATGCAGAGTCGCTATGTTCCATCTTTATTCTGTACCAACATGATTGGGCTCCCACAAGGTGATGAGATGGGACATATGTTCCCCTTGTGGAGAATTTCTTGGATATGCCACTTGATCTCCTCATTCTCTAAGAGAGAACGACGGTAGATTGGCCCATTGGGCAGTGGTGCGTCAGGGGTCAGATTGATGGGGTGCTTGACCTGACAGTGCATAGGTACCCCAGTAGGTGAGGAGAAGATATCTTAGTATTCTTCCACGACCTTATCCAATTGCTTATGTTGTGTGGAGAGGTTGGCCACAGAGACCCTGGATGTGGCTGCGATATTTCGCTCATTCTAAGAGAAAATCATGAAGAAGACAAACTTCCCTGTCTAAGAGATGACCTTTTTGCATTGCTTGGTAGAGATCAAGGAAATAACACTCGGTGGGACTGCCTTGGGTATCCTGTACAATTTATTGTTCAAAGTAATAATAACACTACGAGACCTAGACTCATATACAACATGACGTTTCCATAAATATGGTTGGACCAAAAGAACATTACAAACTTCGAGAGGGGCAACATCACACAATACCTCGTCTTTGAAGGGCTTGATGTTGTATGGCATGCGACATTGTTAGCTGACGCAGATGTCGCTTCCTTGGCAAAGCCATCTAATGGTGTAGGGATGCAAATGCGGTGTTATCGGTAGGGTGAGTTGCTTGACAACCTCTGCTGAGATGAGGTTATTCTGGTTACCACTATTAATGATGAAGTGTAGCGGGGTACCCTTCACCCACATCTATGAATGAAAAAGGCGCTCACCTTCCTTTAGCTCGTCTCGTTCACTGGGTTGGAGCTTGGTGGTAGCAACGGTAGCACTAGGTTCCATGTCAATGATCCATCTCCCCCTTTCTAGTTCTGACTCAGAGTCGGAACCCATATCTGATTCAAAGGCTTTCACCTTAGCCACCAACGACTGCTTCGAGCGACAATCATCAGTGTTATGCCAGGGGCTCTTATGGAAGTCGCACTACTTCCCGATATCTTTCTTTGTATTTCCGGTGTCCTTCTTTGCTTGCAACCTGGATTGGTTATCCTGAGGTTGTCCATCTTTGCTTTGTCCTTTGTTTTGTGGGTTGGGGCCGCCATTTTCTGGATTTTGTTGTGAGGGGTTCCCATGCCCAAATTTTTGCGTCTTTTGTTTGAGCTTTTGCTCGATTTTGACGGCATATTGGTAGGTTGTGCCCAAGGATGAGATGTCTAGAAACTCCATTTCGGCCTGGATGTATCTATGTAGACCATCGCGATACTTGAGCACCAAATGTCACTCAGAATATTTGATACCCATGTTGGTGTGCAAGGTATGGAAGATATTTGTGAAGTTGGGCACCGCTTGGTCTCTTTCCTGCCGTAGTGTGGTCCATTTTGTGTACATGTCATCATAACTTCCAACAGGGTAGTATTGTTCCTTAATAGCATCCCTAAAGGACTCCTAAGTGACTGTGACTGTAAATAATGAGGGTTCCTCTGTTTCCTTTTCCTCACAAAAATTTTCCCACCAATCTTTGACATGGGGATGACTTTGAGAAGCACAAGTAATCTTTTCTCTATTCAAGAAGTTATGGACAGAGAAATACCCTCCTAACAGATTCAACCATTTGTCTACCGCATCTGCGTCTATCTGACCTTCAAATATAGCAATATTGAAGTTGATTTGTACCTAGAAGGGGGCAGTGCCTCCATTTGAGGAAGATGTGTGGCCAGTTGGTAGTTGCGAAGGATTTGCACAAAACTATCCATCCTCTCGTTCCTCTGTTGCATGAGGACTTCCTCGAGCAACATTTTGAAGGGATCTCATGTCCCGTCATCTTTCTTTTCTTCTGCCATGAGAGGTCATTTGGGCATGCGAGAGATTTTTTCCTCAAGAAAAACAAGCTCGAGACCCAATTCTTTGTACCATGAGGTCGTTGGGGACATGCATTAAGAACGACAAGGAGAAAACCGCTCTGATACCACTAATCCAGAATATATTTGGAGAATGAAATGAGTACAATTTATTATCAAAAGATGCTTAATACATAATAACAAATATACAGTAAAACGAGTTTCTATTCAAAAAGGAAATAAGTTGAAACTGTAAAATGCAGCGGAAACAAGCTTTCTAGATGGTGGTGGCTTATCTCTGAGAAGAGACATGACGGTTGTGCTCATTCGCAAGAAGATGATTACAATGAGGCTCTGAAGGCATTTTTACAATAAACATGAATGTCAAAAACCCTAGACATCCAAAAACCTAACCCTAGGAGATGAAGCGTCAAAAGTCACGTGGGCCCCATTTGGGTAAGTTAGTACATCAACTTCCTGGGGTTGTAACTTTTTCATACGATCTCCATTTTAGGTGTACGATAGCCCATTGGAAAGGTCTATCAGAGGACTACACATTTTGTTGCTATCTATCAAAAGTCATCTTGACTATTGTGAGCCCTAAAAGTGTTGTTTAGGGCCTCAAAACAACCTCACAAGTCGGGGATTCGAAAACTAGGGAAACAACTGCCAAAATGAGCCAGTTGGAATAGGTGAGTGTTACCCATGATTTTGGTCATCATGATGATGTATTGATGATGGTGTACTCAGTCTCTTCATAAGAACTTTCTCCTGAGAAAAGTTACTTTCATCTCTTCCCAGAAAACTCATTTTTGAAGAAGGTTCGCAGGCTGCTAGTACATTTGGGTGCAAGAATGACCCATTCTCGCAGGCTACTTTAAGCCAGGGTGCGAACTTCTCGCACTGTGTTGAATAGTTAGGGTGCGAACTCTTCCTAAAGCATGGAAAAAGATGAACTCTCGATGTTTCTAGAAGGGAATCTTCTAGAAGGATGGGTTGGCAATCGAATGGTTATCCTAGTACTGGATTCCCTGATATTTTGGGATCATTCTTATTCAAGTAGCTAATTCATTCTCTCCTATATATTGAGGGAATTCTCATGGAAAAGGTTAAGCAAGATTCATTGGAGAATTGGTGAAAGAATTGTGTGAAGGACTTAGCTGAACAAC
>SNQJ01S0105956.1:0-10935 GCA_010110895.2 Picea sitchensis | reverse complement strand
AGAATACTTTTCCCATCCCAATGCACGAGCGATATACATTTTATTTGATTTATGCTTAATCTCTAACCCTTAGGTAGAAGAATAGCATGCATGCGTAGTGTTTTGTCTTGATTGCAGGATTGTCTTTGGAAGGAGCAGCGAGAACAAGCGGATAAAGCGCAACGGAGGATCTACATCAAACGTCGACAGAAAAAGGTTAGTAGGTCTTTTCCATGTTTGTGTGTGAAAAAGGGGTTTGAGTATTGGGGTGATAGGTTACAAGTATTTTCTTTGCGATCATGATCTGCGTACAAGTTCAGCCCTAGCTTGTTAGTCCGTAGGGTATTATTTCCCAACAACAGAAGGCTCAGAGGTTTTCTTGGTTTCGACTGTTTTCTTCGTTTCGGTTACCTTTTTGGAGGATTTTCATCTGTCTTTTTGCTTCGCAGATTGTACTGCTGGTGTACCTCCAAAATGGTGTTTTCAAATGCTTGTTGATCTGTCTCATCTGCTTCGTCACTTAACTCTGTTTGAGAAAGAAGGAAAAGTTCTTGCTCTTCCTGAGTAAGGAAGATGGCTTCGTTGTCGTGAACGCCCATGAGGTTTATATGCGCGTCATCTAATTCTTCAATTGTCCCTTCACCTTCATCATAATTTTCCTGTAGGGGTGGTCTGATCTGTTGATCGAGACCCCTTTGTTTTCTTTGATCCCTAGGATCTCTTTGCCTGATTTGGGGGGGATTTCTTTTGAAGTTAGGATTCTGAATTTGTGGAGCTGGTGGGTTTTCTCTAGGATGATTTCTTTTGACTATAGTAAGTCTCTCCATCATCCTTTCCATTGCTCTAGCTAAGGAATCCAATTTGGTGTCAGAAGAGGATGTGGAAGGTTCCTCATTAATCGTGACTCTCCTCTTCGTCCTCTGTCGTGCCCTTCTAGCTAACAGGTTGGCCTCCACACTTATTGCACTTTTTTGCATGTCCTCCAGAGTGGTAGAGTTTCTTTCCCTTAATTGATACGACATATCAGCGTCGAAACTGTCAGGGAATATTATCAACGCCAAACCTTGTGGAGGTTTAATATCGACTGGAATTGCATTGTACAGATTGTTGAAGCGAGTGCAGTAGTCATGTACTGTCTCTCCTTAATTCCTTCTGATGTTTTCGTATTCTGACAAGATTTGAAGAGGATTTTTCTTTACCTCTCATCTGTCCAGAAAACTTATATGAAACGCTGCAAGGTCGACCATTGACGCAGCACGTAAGCCTTTGTACCATTTCTTAACGTCCCCGGTCGGACTCTGTGCAAATAGTCTCATTTGAACGTCATCTTCATCCACTTCCTGCAAGTCAAAATAGTCATTCATTTTATCAACGTGTTGTTGTGTGTTCAAGGTCCCGGTACCATCGAACTATGGAAGTATTGTTGGATAGTCCCGGGGCATGGTGTGTAAAGGTGCGACCAACACCAAGGGAGCATATCTGGCCTCCATGATAGGTGGAGGAGGCGGGACAACAACTTGGATGAGAGGTGGAGCGGTGAAAGAGTGAGCGGGTTGAGGTTTTATAGAGGCTGCAGCGATAGATATGGCAGAAAGTTCGACTGATTGCTGGAAGTGGGCTTGGTGTATAGCTTGATCAAGATTCGCTACCAAAATTTTTAGCTTGTCAGATTCTCCAAGGACTCTTTTATCAAGGTCCGCCCTGGGAGATAGTAATTCAGGGGCCCGGGGTTGCACAATGGTTGGGTCTAGAACGGTTTCAGTCACAAAGCTATCAGATTTCGTTCTAAATAGGCTTTGTTAAAAAATGGTGTCAAAGTCGAGGTCCTAAAGGGAAACAAGTTCCTCTGGAAGAGAAGGGGACCTATGAAGGGGACTATGACTCCCTGAACCTTCTGCAATGGTCTTCTTTCTCAGTAACTGTTCTATATTATCAGTTGCTACTGCAGGTTCTGGGTCTGGGTGGGATCGAGTATAAGCTCTTTTAGGAGCCAGATTTTTTAATTTTATATATTTTTATTTTTATGAATCCTAGATTACTATGTACAAGCTTTTAACAACCTCTGAACATTATTTCTTTCTCAGATTTATAATTAGTTTAGAAACAATGTTTTCTTCTAGGGAAATGAAACCGAGGGGTTGAAAGTTTGTTCATTCCCCAGTATGGTCGCCACTATGTTAACGCTCTATAAATTCCCAGAGGTTGTCAGAGTAGAAGAAATTTACCAGAGGTAACTTTATCCAACCACTTTGAAAGTGGAATCTAGCCCTACCAGCTTCAGAGAGGGATCTCTCTGTATGATTTAGATATGTTTTAACTTTGAGATATTAGGCTAGTTAAATAAAATAATATTGAATGGTTTGTTTTTGTTTTTGTTAAGTTGGCTGAAAAGGTTTTTACGCCTCCATTGGGCTATGGGGTCTGTATTATAAAGATAGATATCTAAACAGAAATTAAAAGATTCTTTTCACAAGGCAAGATAATGCATTCATTGGATTCTTTAGCAGTAAAGTGATGGATAGCAGAAAAGATGAGAATATCTATTAAAGTAAAGAAGCATTTAAGAATTCCTTCACTGTAATATCAGAAAGATAAACATTAAGATCTTTCAAAGTCGGAAACAGCGTATACAAAGATAAATCCTGCAACATGCGCTACTTTTAAAAGATTAGATTAGAAAACAATATGGAAACTGAGTGAGAGAAACATTTAACACAGAAAAGTAAACATTACCAATTCATAACATGCGAGAATCCTATGAAACATCCCTTTGTATTACTGGAAGATCTCATGATAAACAATTAAAGTCTTTATGGCTTACAGGGTGTAAAGATAAACCCTCGGTACTTCAAAGTTTGAAGTATTTATAATAAAAAATTACATGCAATCCTATCATTAAAGATCAGGACGTGGCAGTTCTAAATTTAGCTAACCAACTCAACAAGATACAAAAATTTAGGAACTGTTTGATGATGTGTTGAAATCTTCATGCTGATTTCTGTGGTAAACTGTTGGTGAGTCATTTGCACGACTTCGTCCGATTGGATTATTGACTAGGCTTGGACACCTCAGCTCTTACTCGATCAGATTGCATAGCTCTACCCATCGAAGGTGACTAGGAATGATGACTTTGAGTAGCCTTCGGTATATTTCATCCATCTCTGTATACTTGGCAAAAGTTGGCTTGACGATGAAAATATACTGGATCTCGTGCTGTATGCTGATGTCTAACTGCAAAGCTTCTAAGAACGCCTTGCCCGTTATACTGCCCTGTATTCTCGAGAATTTCGAGCTATCTTTGGCCACTGTGGCTAGATTTTTTTTATAATCAGAGAGTGTCATTAACTTGTTATTTATGACCCTTAAGCCAGGGAGGCCTTTCTTCTGCAGAGCTTCAATTTTGCTGAAAAATCTGTACACTCCTGTGTCTATAATCTGGACCTTTTCCTCCAGCTGTAGCATTAGTCCTCTTTTGGTTAGAACCCTCTTGACCTCGAGGATGGTTTCCATCCTATCTTCAATCTTCAACTCCTCTAACTCTTCTCTGGTTTTTGAATTCAGAAATTTAATGATCTCAGTGGCTTCTGTAGGCATCTCTCCCAATTCTCCTCTTATTCTCTCAATAGCATGCTTGCTTCTTTGCACTAGTTCATTTTGCTTGAACATGATTTGTACCATAGGCCATATTTCATTTATGGATTTGGCGATATCTATCAAGACACTTTCCTTGGCCTCAACAACTGTTTTGCCTTCCACTGTTTTCTTTTGAAACTGTTGCAGTTCCTGTTTGAGCTTGTCTGATGTATGTTTCTCCATGGAGTAACTGGTTTGGTAATAAGACTTGAGTTCCTGAAGGTTATCAACCTCCTTTTTAAGTCTGCCAATCTCTATCTCTTGCAAGTTCATCTCCTCCATGGATTTTGCCAGTTCTACTGTCTTCTCCAGAGCTGTTAGTGGAGTTGCTGAGGGAATTTTTGTTGAGGGGATTCCCACTGCAGATGCTGTGCTTACTCATGTGAGTGGAACTGCGCTCAATGGAATGAATTCCATAGGCTTTGATTGTTCCTTCTCTTTCACTAACCTTTCCAGTTCTGCTTCCATCTCTTTCAACTGTGCATTCTGCTCCATGATCAACTTGAGCATCTCATCCTTTTTGTTGTAGGAAAATCTCCCTGCGGACAAGTAGATTGCCTCAAAGAGATAGACCCTAAACTCTAAGACATAAAGTGCTTAACGTGGACACTGACTTCATTTCAACTCTATACAAACTAATGCATGAAGAGGAAGGAGAATAGAAGTACTTTTTTATCTATGTTTGTCCCTGCACGCTCCAAATCGAGCTCCGAACTCTCACTCCTCGCTGAGTTCTGTAGACAAACAAGATACGACCACTTCCTACTCTATTGATGTTAGCTTGAAAACAAATATATCTATCAATGATAGGTTCATGTGAGATCAGACACAAACTAGAAAGAAACAGGCCAAGCATGTCATATTGATGAGAATAACGACAACAGTACTTACAATCGTAGATGCGAATGTGACAGCTTCGTCAAGTCCCCTTTGTCTAACCCTTGCTCGAAAGATCCACAACCTGGATGATAGCAGCTTCACTGATTGCTTCCTATGAGATAATAGGTCTCTTGCTTCCAAAATATCTCTGTTCCAACACCACTTATGAGATCATAAGTTTGGTGTAATTCTCCTTTTCCAGTCCCCTTTCACCATTAGAAAGCTTGCTTATATAGCCTTGGAGAGGCTTTAACCACTTGATATATCCTTGGGGAAGGTGAGGATTTTCCTCCTTCAGTTGAGGATCTGCCCTAAGATCATGGCTGGACTAAGGATTCGAATCCAACTGCCTTCCAAGAATGAAAGGATCCTTCCCCCATTCATCTCAACAACTTAACAACTGCCCAGAATAGGTAGCGCTCCCTCAAAAGGGCCATCAGTGCGTTGTAGCGCTCCCTAGTAGGCTTTAGGGGGGCGCCAACGCTTTCAAAATCCATAGCGCTCCCTCAAAAGGGCCAGAGGAGCTTTATAACACTCCCAGACAGTGTAAGGGGGAGCGTCGACGCTCCCAGAAGAGGTATAGGGGAGCGCTCTCCTCCAAAAGCTAGTTTTTTTAGTGTTTTCAGATGGCAAAAGGTTTGCAAGTCTGCTGACTCATTTCTCCTCTTCCAAATCAAATGTTTGAAGTGTTTCAAGTGTCCTCCTCATGTCGTTATAGGCACGACATAGGCATCATGGAAGCATGCTTTCTTTGACACTTACGACACTTGTGAGCAACATGCGACACTTGCGACCTTTGTAATGACGACACTTGCGACACTATCAAAGTGAGTATTTTTTATGTGTAACACTTTTCCCCTTCTGTCTCAGCTATCTCCTTTGCCTGTGCATCTTCCGTTGGTGGCAATTTCAACTGTTTCCTCAGAGATGCTATATCGACATTTTTCCTTTTTAACTTCTCCTCGACTGCTTTCACATTCGAGGGGTCATACCCGATCTTGAGGACCAATTCTTCCAACATCTTAATTTTGTTATCCTTTGCAAAGGATGATATCTTTTCTAATTTCAGTTGTGTCTGAACATTGCTCAGAGATACCTGTAATTTAGCAGCCATAGTAGAAGCATTTTCCAATGTGGAGAAAATCGTTTCTTCAGTTTGCCTGTGCAGATCCATCTGATCAGCGGGATGCACATCTCTAGTATGAAACTCGAATGTTGCTCTTTTGTAATCAGTGGTGGCTTTCAGGTCCGGCACCTGTACCTGCAGAAAAGCCATGTGCATTCTACCCTTCTCTGTATTGAATGCAGACAACAGTCTATGTTGTGTTGTCGATGTCTGTTTCCAAAACTGAGCATAAGTGTTGTTGGTCAGCGTCTGATTTTTCTTTTTGATCAGGTCATACTTCTCAAAAACACTAAACTTTGGTCCTATTTTACTTGGTTGATCAACTAGTGGAGTATCCATAAGCTTCTTGGATGAAATTGTAGATATGATATGTTTGTTGCTTGTGCTAAGAAGTGACCGATCATCTTTCATAGTTGTAGTGGATTGGATTTCCTTTTCACCAGCCGTGTCAGATGTATGACTGGCTTTTGGCCTTTTGGTGTGTAATTGGAAATCTTTAGTCGAGACTTCGGTGAAAGAAGGTGAAGTATCCTTCTTGGATCTTTTCTCTTTGGGAACCTGTGGTATAGTTGTCTGTGATATGGTGACCGAAGGGTCCTGTTGTTCTATCTCTACCAGAGTGTTCGGCTCCCATTCTGTTTGATTTGCGAACTTCTCTATCTCAGGCTTGGGTGTACGAACATATGGAACATTTTTATTTTTAATCCTCATCTCATAAATTATCCCGCACGGATCATAATGCCATATGAAACTAACATGAAACTTCATTTCTTTCAACATTATGTCTACCTCCTCCCCGACGCCTCGGCTATTGCAGATGAAATACCTTATTTGCCCTTTAATTATAAGTTGTTGTTTCTTTTTCAGAGACACAAAATGTATGTCATCGGAGTTAATCGTTTGCCTTATGTACTCCAGGGAAAATATCCTCACGGGTAGATACTTGGACAGTTTGTATGGAGCTAACTCACATCCATATACTCTGATCTCAGTGTGGTTTTGGTAAAGATACCAGTCTCTAGTTTTTGCAAGGTCTGAGAGGTGTAAGATCCTCTGAATCTCCTCAATTATTCTTGGTTCAGGTCTGCCACTGAGCATGCTTACCACTGGGTGGTAAAACTGCTAGATAAACTGTTTGAAACTGAACTCTGTGGAATTTTGTCTGAGTAGCGGAGTCCAAGTTGTTACCACCTGTGGCCTCCCGTCTTTGTCCATTTTCTGCATTGAAAAGGAGAACTTGTCCGCTTGAAATAAAGTGAACATGTAGGCCAGTATTGAGGAATACCAGAACATGCCCTCTGTGGCGAAATTTGAAAACTTCTCGTGAATACTGTCTGCCAAGAAAGTGTTGTAGTTGAACTGAGTGGTAGGTTTTTCTTCTATGGAGAAAATGGACAGAAAACTCAATATGGGTTCATCCACCCATTGGTCTGAAAAATAACCGAGCAGAGCACAGAGAAATGAAATGACTTGGTTTCCCTTCTCTGAGAACAAAGAGGAAGGATACGGGGGATTTGTCTTGGGGAGTTGAGCAGCCTGTGGGAGGAAAAGCTCGAAAATTTGGGCTCTCTGAGGGAAAGATAGTTTCTGGTACAACTCCGTTATGACTTCAAGATTAAAAGGGGAGGCAGATTCAGTTCTGGGTATCTGCATCATCTGATCAATGGCCTCTGGTGTGATGACGAACAAAGTTTCTCCTGATGAAGATACTATGGCTCTCTGGTCGGGGAGGTAATGAGCTTGGCATTTTAGGGCAAATTCAAGGAAATGGTGAGCCTGGGGGAAAAGATACAAAGGAAGGTTGGACTCCCAGAGCCCAATTTCATCACTCTAATCTAAGAAAGTGTCTTTGAGCCATGACTGCAAATCCGCAAAGTCAAATTCGCAGCTGGTGTCTGCGATTAAATGATCTTTGTCGACCAAATGGATCCCGTCGAGATCAACAGGAGGCAGGAGGAAAGGATTTTCCTTGTCTTCTGCTTTCTTGGATTTTGGCGCCATCACTGTGAAAATACCTGCAATTCAAACAAAATGTTAGTGGGGATGACTGTGGTTTTGGACGGCTGACTGGAACAGAGATAAGACAAGGATAAAATCTCTGGTGCGAGGAAAAAGTAAGCAATGGGAGAATGAAGGAAAAGAGTAGTTTTGAGCAAACGGATACCCGTTGGGCGCGGGGGACAGATCAACAGGCTAACGGATAAGTTACCCTGTAATAAATGGCCAACGGGTCTTTTGGAGCATGAGATGACAGGTAACAATGAATGACGAATACGACCGGGTGACGCGGAGGGTGTTGATTGGGAACTGACCATGGTGAAGGGACTTGTAACGGGTGAATAGGGGGAATGGACTGATAGAGTAATGAGAAGTGACCCTTAGAGGAAAATAATGGAAAATGTTATCATGAGGAGACGTGGGGTACGTCAGAAAATGGTAAGTGGTACGTGGCAGGAGTCTGGAGCAATGGATTCCTGCCACGTTAGAAAAGGGGACCCGCCAAAAAAAACATCCCATTCCGGACCCCCCCCCATCGTTAAAAACAGACCGATCAGGGGGGTCCGAAAAATACCATCAGTCGTCCATCAGTGCACCTGCCGCTGGACCGTAGATCTGCGCGCAATGTTTAACCAGCATTCCGGACCCCCCCCACTGTTAAAAGCATAATGGTTGGGGGGTCCAGAATTCAATCTCCATCGTGGATCTAGGCGCTGACATCTCAGCCGTTCAGATGCACGCCTTTGTTATCCATGATTCCGNCTGAAAAACTTGTCAACCGTAGATATGAGTGCCAACACCTCAGTCGTTCATCTGTGTTCCATCTTTAATATGTGAGCACAAACTCATATTTTCTCCAAAAACTTAGGATAAGCGCTTCATGTGGGTTTGCCCAGGCTTTCTTTGTTTTTATCACCACGGGGGTTAGACATCCAACTTTTAAACATCAAAGATATGATTCAACATCGATCATCATACCTTGTTTTATTGAGATAAGGTAAACTAACATATGCTCTAACCTACTTACCTATGACATTTAGCCCAGATTAAACTATTGGACTAAGAAATTACTCTATCCTGGGGTTATTTGACCAAGATTAGACAGTTTGGTCAAATTTATTCACTAGCTAACCTAATTTGCTTGGCTAAGATTAAACAGTTTAGCCAAGCTTATTCACTAATCCTGTCAACGTCAATTTAAAAGGACTTGGCCATGTTTAAACTATATGAACCAAGTCATTGTTATTGCATGGGGCTCTATTCAATTTCTTTATGCCCTCTTTTATTCTTTTTCTTTCTTCTCTTTTTTTTTTTTCCTCGGATAATTTGCAGAATGAAAAATTATTTGGCAACCAAAACAATAAAAGGATAAAAAATTTAGTCACCAGTTGATCCTATAAATTATAGGGTTACAATATGAAGTATTTGTTTGATCAACCAACCTTAAATGCTAGGCATAGTAGATGGTTGGGATTCCTTTGTGAATATGACCTTGATATCAAGCATATCAAAGGAAGGGAGAACAAAGTGGTTGATGCACTCAGTAGGAGAGTGCATGAACTACATGCTACGACCATTAGCATGTATCAAACTGATATTGAAGGCGGAATTTCGGAAGCTGCAAATGCAGATTTACAGTACATGGAATTGGTAGCAAAGCTACACCAAGGTAAGATGCTACAAAAGGTGGAAAATTATAAATTGGAAGTTGATGGAACACTCTTGTACAAAAACAAAATTTATGTACCTAATTCCTAGGAGTTGAGAATTATGATCTTTAAGGAAGTGCATAATGTGCATTATGTTGGGCACCTTGGATATCAGAAAACAGTGGAAACAGTCAAGAGCCATTACTTTTGGCCAGGTATGAAGAAGGAAAATGCATAATACATCGCCAAATGTATGGAGTGTCAGAAGGTCAAAGCTGAACATAGGCACCCAGTAGGGTTGGCACAACCATTACCCATTCCTGAGTGGAAGTGGGATGTGGTGACAATGGATTTCATCGTAGGATTACCCAGAACCGACAAGTAGCATGATTCCATTATGGTCGTGGTGGATAAGCTTACAAAATCTGTGCATTTTATTCCATTGAAAACTACTCACAAGGCAGTTAATGTTGTTGATATATATATGAAGGAAGTAGCATGATTGCATGGTATTCCCAAGACAATTGTGTCTAATAGAGACCCGAAATTCACCTCAAAGTTTTGGAAAGGGTTATTCAAAGGGTTCAGAACGAATCTGAACTTCAGCACAACCTATCATCCTGAGTCTAATGGGCAAACAAAAATGGTGAACCAAGTGATAGAGGACATGTTAATAATGTATGTGATGGACAAACCATCTAAATGGGAAGATTATCTACACTTGGTAGAATTTTCCTACAACAATGGGTATCAAACATCACTGAAGATGAGCTTGTTTGAAGCACTTTATGGCAGAAAGTGCAACACACCAATAAGTTGGGATAACCTAGCTGATAGAGCAATAATTGGGCCAAAGTTGCTTAAGGAGATGGAAGAGAAAATGTTGAAGATTAAGCAAAATTTGAAGGTTGCCCAAGATAGGCAGAAAAAACTATGAAGACAAAGGCAGAACCAACAGGGAGTCTAAAGTTGGTGATCATGTTTTCTTAAAAGTGAAAGCCAACATAAGTTCCCTGAAGCTGAGAAACTGTTCCAAGTTGGCAGCCAGATATTATAGGCCATTTGAAATCGTAGAAAGGATTGGACCAGTTGCATATTGTTATCGGACAAATCTGTAGGTGCGGACATTAACTGATCTCCCTAGATCCACCTAGATCTAGAACAAAACACACCAGAACATGACGCTTTCCTTAAGTTTTAGATATTGAATTTACTGACTAAAGAGGGATAGGTGACATACCGTTTAAATGTCACTTCCTCTCGCTATCACCATCCTAGCTCCATTCCAACACTCATACAATTATAATCCTACAAAAGAACGCAACCAACCGAAGTGATAGTAATAGCATAAACTCAATATAAACCTATGTATGTGATCAAGGAATCATACAATAAAACACAACAAGCTTTATAAGAAAGAATCATATTATTGTATCATAATAAATGTGAAAGAGAGATTACAACCATGGCCTTGATGTCGTAAGATCCCTTCCAACTGTCCTTCGTTCCCCACGCACTTCTTTCTCCAAGGATTCTGAGACCATGGATCTGATAGCCACTCACAATCTATCTTGACAAAGCAAATCTCGAAGCCACTCTAACCAAGTTAGTAATTCCAAGCCAAATCCAACTTAGCCAATCCCAAAAGCTCCAAAGCTAACTTTCTCCATG
>SNQJ01S0105954.1:30297-46825 GCA_010110895.2 Picea sitchensis | reverse complement strand
GGCAAATTGTGCCGAGTATACAAGTTCCCTAACATAAAAAACATCTATATCATAGCCTAGATACGATATGGTAGTCTTTGGTCAATCATTGACCATTTCCACCCTCACCCTCAGGAGCATCCTAGAAATCTATCTCTATTTTATTACTCGAGGATGCACCTCGAGAGGTTTTATCCTTGTGAGTGCTTCTACGCTATGGATACTGCACAAACAATAAACATTGTGATAAGTTTTTTTCATCAATGAATTAATAGACATGCAAATTGATACTTTGTAATTTAATTTTAACCTAAGACAACTCATTGTAAATGAAACTGTCAATCATGAGGGTGTTACCTTCCTCTGTGACCCCAATCTCTCTACAATTCTACCCTGCATTATTTCCAAGGATCAAGTCAAGAAAATTAAACAAATATGTGTAAAAAAAAATTATGAAACAGGAAAAATTATCATCAATGCATTATCTCATCGGCATCAATGGAGATTCACTAGAAGATGGAGAACTAGATTGGAAAACCGACTCTGATACAATCTCTATTATTAATGGAACGTGAATGTTGAGTGAAGATGTAGGCCCATTCCATTTATTAATGGAACGTGAATGTTGAGTGAAGGCAAGGTTACATCTTGGTTAGCTAGTCAGTTCAACGGACACTTAAAATCGTGGACAAATTTCCCTAATGGTGGTTAAGGGCAGTAGACTCATAATTTGGTGTTATATTATTTGGAGTACTAATCTTAGTTTTATGTCTTCTTAAATTGTAAAAGAGGTAGGCCAACTCCATTTATTAATTGAATCTGAATTTTGAGTAAAGACAAGGTTACTTGTTGGTTAGCTAGTCAATTCAACCATCATGTGAAATCGTGGACGAATTTTCTTAATAGTGGTTAAGGGAAGTCGATTCATAATTCTGAGTTATATTATTTGGAGTATGAATCTTGTTTCCTTCATGGTAAATCCTCTGGTGAAATATCTGTGGCCATTTAAGTTGAGACCTTCACCTTCCTATCGTGAGATTATATTGAAACCAATGAAATGGAAACCTTCTCCGCCTCTCATCATTATTTTGGTTAACTCATACAATAACCATCGTTCTCTTTAAAATTAGTGACCGACTTATTCTTATCCCACACATTTATTTTATAAATAAATCGTAAATATAACCAACTTCTTGATAAAATTATTATTGAAGTAGAAATTATATGGAATAAACACAACTGAGTCTTAAAATAATTTAGTATAACTTTACTTTTATTCCACGCATATATGGAATCATACATAATAAAATATTCTCCTTTACCAACAGTTCATTTATTTTTGTTGGAAATGGGGTTTTGTGCGACTGAAGGTTTTGATATTTATACACCATGCACCCATATACTAATAAGGGATAATCTCCATGTAGTCAGGGATAATTTGCATGTCTTGGCCATGAAATGTCGATCAAATAGAGATAAGTTGTTTCAAAAACTTTAAACTTTAGGGTTAAGTTTTTAAATTTAGTATAGTTGGCCATGAAATCTAGATCAAATAGAAATAAGTTGGTTAAAAAACTTTAAACACATGGACTAAATTTTTAAATTTAACATAGTTCTTACCCATCTTATACTTTGGATTTGACATGGATCTAATCTTAATGTATATTTAGGATGGATATAGTTAATAGTTTTTAAAAATTAGCATAATTCTTTCTTTATTCTTTGTTTAACCTTCTAGTTAAAGTAATTTTTTGACTTTAAACTAGGATTGAATTAAATTAATTTATATTAATTTTTTAAACTTAATCTAAGATGAATTTTATGTTTTGAGTGAGATTGTTTCATTTATTTTATTACTGTTACATCTTAATGTTTTATACTCCACTCTGAAGTGTACCGACTCGTGGATGTAACTATTTTTTTTAAGGTTTTGAGGCCAAACCTATGCGGGCTTGTAAGCAATAATATTTTAAAATGATATCTTTGATTAATTTGAATATATATTTATATTTTGAAAAATGAAATCTTAAATTATTTTCAATAAATTCAAAATAAGAACAATGTTAAGATGGTTGAGTTGGTCTAAAGGGACCAAACAAAAAATAGATTCAAAATAAGATTTTGAAAATAAAATCTTTAATTTTTATTTGAATATATTTTTATAATAAATGTTTCAAATACAAATGAATAAATATATAAAAAATCTTAGCACTAACACATATAGATATGAGTTGTTGTTAAGTCATTCTCACCACAACCACAAACAATACAATCATTCATAATGGATTGAAAATACAAAAACAATATAATCATACATAATGGATTGAAAATTAATTATTCTAGCTACAACTATTGATTATGATAATTTCATTAGATAAAGCAATAATCATATTTAAATGATTTAAATATTTGAACTTTTATAGAATATTTTGAATTATTAAATTATATTGAATTATTATAGTTGTTGATTATGATAATTTAATTATTTCTATCATATTTTCTGTATTTAAAATATTTAAATATAAATTCCTCTAAAAAGAAAGGGTCAATGAATTATGGACAATTGTTTTTGGATATTCTTCCATGTCAATTTTTTTTAATGTTGAAGATATTTCATATATACCTGATTTGAATGATGAAGCTAATGAATATATGGATGAGGAGCTTGTTTATTTATAAATTCTTGGCCATGAAAAGAAGGAGAAGATGGGGGATCTAGTAGTCCTAGGAGAAGGAATACCTCCTCAAAACGTGATTTTTGAGAAGAGTAGAAGATAAAACATCATTTGGTGTATAGTATCAATGTTGAAGATGGAATGACTAGTATGAAGTGGAAACTTTGTGAGAAATACAAGGATAAATGATCATCCGATATTGGAAATGAATGTAATACTATTCAATATGATGTTGTGAAAAATCATTCAAAATATTCTAATCAACAAACATGAGTTATAAGAAAATTGTATGAAACCGAAAGGCTCGAAAAATGCATTTCATAACACATAGTGATTATAAATGAGAGCAATAAAGAAAGGGTGATAACCACATTGAAGTTAGCATATTTTATTGCACAAAATGACATTGCAATTTCTACTTATGAAGATCTATGTCATCTTCAAATGAATTTACACACAATTACTTTGAAGAGGTAAAAGTTACAAAAATGTTAGAAAATTTCCATTTTTATCTCATATTACTTTGAAGAGGTAAAAGTTACAAAAATGTTAGAAAATCCATTTTTATCTATATTGTTAGATGAAAGTATAAATAATGGTTTGAAACAACACCTTGTACTGTATTACACATATCTAGAATTAAAAGGTTTCGGCCCTTCAATCCCACCATTTATGAAAATGATGAGTTTTCATAATGGACAATGAAATACTATATATGATATCATCATTAATCTAAAAGAAACAAGGAAATTAAAAAATGAAAAGCTAATAGCAATGTTCGATAATGATTCATCTATGATTGGCTGTGGAAATGGATTTGTCACATTGTTAAAGAATGATCTACCAAATCATATTGTTACTCATTACATCAGACACGAAACACTTGCAGCATCATATGCTTCAAGGAAGATACCACATTTTTTGTATGTTCAGAAAATAGGAGATAAAATATACTCATGGATTGGAAATTCAACAAAGAGAAATAATGAATTCATTGATTTATTAGATATAATGGAATTAGAATCATTGGAAGGTCTTAAAATCCATGGGATTAGATGGCTATTTAGAGGTCTTGTGGTTAAAAGACTTGTCACACCGCTCACTTCTATTTTGAGCTCTTGGAAGAAAGAAAGACACAATTCATAATATCACAAGGCAAATATTTTTTTAGTTCAATTTTATTTGAATATTTTTGTTGATGTTTTGACGAAGATAAATATTCCAAACAAAAATTCCAACAGGATAATGTGGATAACACATCTCTTGGAATAACTAATGATCTCCCCACCTTTACCCATAGTTCTACATAATTATAAAATCAATTATGCACATCTTGGAAGTTCTCTTGTAAAAAGATTTGAATTCTCTCTTACATGCATCAATCTACCAACGCTTCAAATGAGGCCTTGTTCTCCACATACACTCATGCCATGACCCAATTTTTAACTTTGTCGAGTCATAACTCTCCGTAAGCATATCAAAACTTCCTATGCATTTTGTTTTTCACCGTTGATTGTCATGTATAACATACATTTTATTATTCATTGATTATATGAACCACATTATATTGTTCTTGTTCCACTAGTGAAAATGGGGAAACCTCTTGAATTTATAAGAAAAATATTGGTTATTCTTGATAATGTCAAAATAATAATATTTGACCAAATAAATTTTAACTATTATTATTTTAATTTTTCTTTTTGTGATAGTCTTAAAAGGAAAAAGTCATCAAATAATTTTATTATTAAATGAAAATAACTTTAGGAAAAGTGGTTTCTTAAGTTATTTTAGTGAAAAGGGATGTGAAAGTGGGTGTAAACATGCAATACTCATACTATACATGGTGTATTTCAGTCTTCCTACCCATTTAGGGTAGGTGAGCAATTTTTGGGAGACACAAATTTATTTTTTAGTTATTCTCTTAAAATATTTCTAATGTTTCCTTATGTTGTTCTTTTATACCAAAAGTTATGAGGTTCAAGGTTTTCTTGTTATTATCATGATCCAACTTGATTAGCATATTCATTTCCTCTTTGATGGACTTGATATATGAAAATTATTTTGAAAATTAGGACCAATTGTTAGTTATTTTTACTTCTAGCTCTTTATCTTATTTCTCATGTTGAGATTTGTTTCTACCTCTCCTTAGGTTGATTGTTTTTTTTCATTTCTGATATTCATGCTAGATTTTCTGCAAGTGAGTCTGAAACCCTAATATTAGATATTCTTTATCAATATCTAAATATTGTATTCTAACAATCTAGATTTGTTATGAAGCATTGCTTCTATTTATTTGGATTTTTCCTTTTCTCTTTTTTCATTTTTTCTAATGATTTTTTCTTTTCTTTTTTTTAATTCAATTTATTATTTAACATTCTTATTATATTTTAGAGATTTTTTTTTAATTCAATTTATCATTTAACATTCTATATTTTATGAAATTTTCAGGAATTTTTTTTGAAAAGTTAATGAACTTGAAACTTGCTGTGGTTAAATATATTATTATCTCATTGTGTAAGTTTTCACAATCACTCATAATGTACTTGAACTTTCTTGAAGTAAATTGTGCGTAAAGTGCATACTCCACCCATGGCCAGGGACCATTCATAAGGCAATTGATATGTATGCTTACTCCATGCATAAAGTGCGTAAATGTTTTGAAGGTAATTGATATGTATGCTTAATTTTTAAAGATAGAAAATGACTGTATAAACTACTTTCACTATTGTAGTTGTGCTAATATACAGGTAACAATAGCTTCAATTAAAAAAATAGAAAATTAATTAATTCAAATGCTAATTAGTTATCCTTCCATGATGACTACTCATGCTTCCACAAAACACCTTTCAGTAACACTATGTGGGCATTTGGAATCGGCAGACTGGACACGTATTGCCAAACCCTAGCCATGTTAAAATGCATGTGGGATGGTAGATGTGGCCGCACTGGAGTTGAGATGCCTCCTCACCCAATTCAAAATCGTCACGGCAAACTGGGCAGGATGAAGTGACAGTATTAGTATTTATATGATGTTCCGAAATCCTGATGGTAGGAGGCAATGCTGTACGGGGGTCTCTGTCACGATAGAGGTCTCTGTCACGATAGAGGTCTCTGCCTCTCTCCAGCAGAGGTAGTAGCTCAGGATTAGTTTCTGGAAGGGTTTCAATAAGAAGCGTTAGTAGCTCACGATTAGTTTCTCGCCGGGCTTCGATAAGAGCGTGTAGCTCACGACGAGTTTCTCGCCAGGTTTCAATAACAGCGTGTAGCCTTGTCGCCAACTCATGACGTGGACGTAATAATTCTTCCATGTGATTATCAAAGCCATCCCCTTCCATTTCGATATCTCAGAAATAAAATGGATGGCCACAGCAAATCGTATTAGATTGGAGATCACGTAATTTACCTGAAATCTTTTATTGATGAATTGAAAATGGAAAACAACAGAAGATGCGTACACCTTTGTACCAGTGGTACAATGAGGCCCGATGAAAGAAACAACGCAAGATGCGCTCGCTTGATACAATAGAGTCGTTTTAGAGTCAGCTTGATGTAGATGCCTCTACTTTTATACTAGTGCCATTACAATAGTCATTATAGTGATCGCCATGTAGGATTTATTAAGAACCGACTAATTGATTTCCATAACCATGAAATTTGAAAAGTCCCGAATATAATGATAAAATATAAATAAAGGGTATCATAATAAATATATAAAAATATTATAATATAAATAAGTGTTGATTTATTTTAATCTCTCAAACTTTAATATTCACAAAATTATATTTTGTATTTTTATTATCTTCAGTCTTTATGGAATCTAGAAATGAACTCATACCATTAAAAGTAAAGTCAATCTTTCTTCTTTCTTCTTTTTTTAAATCAACTTATCATTTTCCATTTAACATTTTTATTATGTTTTATGTTCATTTTTTTGCTTTCAAATTGTTGGTCTATCAATATATTATTATCTCAGTGTGTAGGTTTTCACAATTACACATAATGTGCTTGAATTTTCTTGAAATAATTTGTGAGAGAAGTTTTGAAACATTCAAATTTTAGAGTGGATACTTCACCTATCTCCACGGACCCGATAAAACCACCAAGATTATTTAGAAAACTAATACCTAACCTTCCTCTCCATCCTCATCATAATCCATTGTGTTGCAGAATCATTTTTCAATTGAGGGCTGTGTGTTTACTTCCATCTCCCCTCCTTCTTGACCGACCCCTGTCCCCCACCCTTTTGGTAATGGAACCTATTCTTCTTATGGATTCACCTGATGTGAATTTAGCTACTCGATCCTGCAAGTGTCGTATGTCTGATAGGACATATTCGACTACACCTCTTAATCCTCCTTTTTCCACCACTGGACCTTTGCATATTCCTCGCCCATACATGGACGTCCCTTCCAAGGTTCCCAAGCTTCCATTATGATGGAATGTTGTTAGCCTACATGGGAAAGAAACTCATCATTATAGAATTATCGATGAACTAGCTCAGTCTCCCACTATCATGATGTCCCTCAAGGTCCTTTAGACATGCCCAAGGATTTTATTTCCACTCTTGGCGTTGTTGATTCCTCACATTATCATATGTCTTTTAGACATGCCCAAGGATTTTATTTCCACTCTTGGCATTGTTGATCCCTCACATTATCATATGATCACCTTTTATAGTGACCAACCTGAACATTTATGATTTCCACACTCCCTCACTTTCCAAATCCGAGTTACCATAATCAAATATACCATTCATTGGTGCATTATCAATGAAGGTACAACTACATGTGTCATTTCTACTCAAGATTGGAAACATTTAGGCTCCCCCACCCTTGATCGATCTACAACCTCCCTTCAAGCATATGATGGTTGAGCTTCCCAACCTCAAGGCACTTACAAGAACTGTCCCATTAACATGGGGGGAAAATACATTTTTTTTTATATTGTCTTTTATGACGTGTTAGTGGCAATGTAAACCTAGAAAAACATCAATTTGTTAACTTGAGGGATTATTCAAGGTACTTTTGCAATGAATTTAAATATGGTGTAAGAAGATGTAACATAGAAAATTGAATTAACTTCCGAATATAAAACTTTTATTCGTTGATATTGTGAACAACTAGGTCAAATTTGTTTTTTTTTTCTAAAAGTGGTATCTTATTTTTCCAACAAAATATAAGGTATAAGTTTGCATTTGTGTAGTTGTTGAGTGTCTTAACAATGGAATTTTGTTCCAAAAACTTGTATACTTGTAGAGAACCTTTTTTTCTTGTGCCTTGTCTTTTTGAAAATTTTTAATATTAATTTTGTATTTTTTTAAAATGATCAAAGTCAACATATTCCTGAAATTACCATGTCTTTTGTTCATGGAGGCTAAAAGGATCTGAAAATGATCAAAACAATAATTTTTTAGATGGTAGGTATTGCTCTCATCTTCTATCTCATATAACTCATTTGAGTAATGGTTAAGCCCAAGAAATTTTATAGCACAAATAAGAGAGGTATGTATTCTATAACTTTCATACATATGAAGAAAAAAATAGATTAAAATTAGTAAACAATAATAATTTAAAAAAAAACTATATATTTGAAATCTGCATAGATGACTCAATCTATGTCTATAATTTCATCAACAAATGAATTGTTTATCCTATAGAAAAATAACGTCAAATACATATATATAGAGGGGTATTCACAAAAATGGAGGTTTTTATGAATTTGCAGACCAAACCACTAGGTTGGTCATCCTGAACCTAAGTTTGAGTCAACCAAGTCAACATACATTGTTTCAATCCCACCCAATAAAAATTAATTCAAATAAGCACGTACGCGATGTAGATCACATATGCGCTACAAGAACGTGTGAATGGTCTACTTTGTTTCTCTCCCCCCTCATCCTTCTCCCCCCATGTTCCACTATCTCTCCTCTATCTATCCTACATCTACCCCTCTCTCCTACATTTACCTATCTCTCTACTCCCCTCTTTGTTTTCCTCTCTCTCCCTCTCACACTCTCTTTTTATTTATTATTCATTGCTCTCTCACCCTCCAACACACACTTTCTACCCCACCTATATGTCTTCCTCTCTCTCCCTCCCACACTCTAACAGACTCACTCTCTACCTACCCTCTTTGTCTTCCTCTCTCTTCGTCCCACAATCTAACACACTCACTCTCTACCTACCCTCTCTATCTTCCTCTCTCTCCCTCCCACACTCTGTCACAAACACTTTCTATCCCCCGTCTATGTCTACCTCTCTCTACCTCCCCTCTTTGTTTACCTCTCTCTTCCTCCCACATTATCGCACACAGAATTTCTATCCCCCATTAAGTTATTTAAACCTCTCTACCCCCCCTTGCCTCTATCTCTCCCCTTCCTCTTGCACCTGCTCCTCCCTCTCTCTCCACCCACTCCTCCCTCCCTCGCTCCCTCTCTCTCTACCCCTCACTCTCACTATCACTATGCTCAAAATCAATCTCACTCTCTCTCCACCACATCCGTGTTCATCCCTCCTCTCTTTCTTACTCTTCCCCCCCTCTCACACCCACACATTATCTCTCTACCCCTCTCCTCCCTCTATCTCTCCCCCTCTGTCCCACTATCTCTCCTTTCTTTCTCTGCTACATCTACTACCTCTTTTTCTCTCTCCTCTCCCCTCCCCCCATTTCTCTCTTTATATCTCTCTAACCTCCCTTCCATCTATGTGCCCCCTTCCTCTAACAATCAATCTAACTCTTTCTAAACCTCCTCCTTCCTCCTTCTCTCTTTCCCCCTCCCTCTCACTATCCCTCCACTCTATCTCTCACATACATCTAACCCTCCCCACTTTCTCTCCCCCCCTTCCTCTCACCCTCTCTCTACCTGCTCTCTTTATATCTCTCTCCCTCCCTCTCAAACAGTCAAACACTCATTGTCCAACCCCCATATATTTCTTTCACTTCCCCCCTCTCACACCCATACATTCTCTCTCCACCCCCCTCCTTCCTCTATCTCTTCCCCTCCCTCTTGATATCTCTCCTACATCTACCACTTCTTTATCTCTCTCATTGTTAGTCTCACTCTCACTATCTCTCTGCTCAAAATTAGTCTCAATCTCTCTCCACCCTGTCCTTGTCCATCCCCCCTTAGTTTCTTTCTCCCCCCCTCTCACACACACATTATCTTTCTACCCCTCCTCCCTCTATCTCTCCCTGCCTATCCCACTATCTCTCCTCTCTTTCTATGCTACATCTACAAATTATTTATCTCTCTCCTCTACCCTCTCCCCATTTCTCTCTTTATATATCTCCACCATCCCTTCTCTCTATCTCCCCCCTTCCTCTCATAATCAGTCTCAATATCTCTCCACCCCCATCCTCTCATAATCAATCCCACTCTCTCTCTCCACCCTGTCCTCCCTCCTCTCTCTCTCCCCATCCCTCTCACTATATCTCCACTCTCTCTCTCTCATACATATACCCCTCCCTACTTTCTCTCCCCCCCTTCCTCTCACTCTCTCTCTACCAACTCTCTTTGTCTCCCTCTCCCTCTCCCTCCCTCTCAGACACTCAAAAACTCATTTTCCAACCCCCATAATCAAACACTCCATTTCAAATACCATGGTATAAATACCAATGGTATGCAATGGTATACATACTTGAGAATCCCTAAGACAACCAAAACCCGAAAAGTAACCCATAAATAGAGCCCCTCTCATGTATGATACATAATTCATTTCATGTAAAAGTGATGAATTACTTGAGATTCAATATAGTGTGAGAGAGACAACTTAAAATAGTTTCAATGTGAACAAGTCAATATACACATTGTGCAGGTAATGAAACCGTATCATATATATCAAATTTGGTAATGAAACTGTATCATATATATCAAATTTGGAAATTCATTAGTATCTTTTTCAAGTTTTACATTTTTAATATCACATCATTGATTGTATATAAGATGTACTATACCAACATGTAACCACATAAAAGTAGTTTATCTAGATCAATCTTTTTATTGGAGACACATGATTTACCCCCTCACATGTGCTAATTTTTTATTAGGTTGAAAGAAGGAAAACATGTAAGGAATTACTTTCTAGATAGATTTTTGGTAGCATAGCATTACTGAATAAATGTTATTAATAATTGATGGGTTGAA
This sequence comes from Picea sitchensis, assembly GCA_010110895.2. NCBI lineage: Eukaryota > Viridiplantae > Streptophyta > Pinopsida > Pinales > Pinaceae > Picea > Picea sitchensis. Next base: position 36,028 of record SNQJ01S0105954.1, on the reverse strand, counting down.
CAAAATTTACAAATACCCACTACATAATCTGAACAAACATTTGCATTAATGAGTCTTTCACTAGTATTTTTAGCATTTATGAAGGGTTACACATAAATCAAATGATTTTATATATGCCATACATAGACAGAGGCGAATGTTTTGTGTTCCCTAAAGAATAACATTGAGCTCAAATGTGTGTGCACATAAGCTATTCCTTAATGTGTAATGCAAGTATTTATAATCGCTAAATAGAAACAAATCAAGGGATTAATACACATAAAATTCATAAGCTTTTGGATTCAAACACTTTGAAATTCATATATTCATAAACATCAAATGTAAAAACAATGAGATTCATAAAAATCATGTCATGAAATGTGTGTGTGTGTGTATATATATATATATATATATATATATATATAGTCAACATTGTCTAAATTGTACATTTTCTACAAAATGGCAACTTGTGCCCAATATACAAGTTCCCTAACATTAAAACATCTATATTGTATCCTAGATACGAAATGGAGGTATTCGGTCAATAATTGGCCATTGCCTCCCTCGCCACCCTCAGGAGTATCCTGGAAATCTATCTTTCTTCTCTTTCTTGAGGATGCACCTTGAGAAGTTTTAGACCTCAGATTTCTTCGACGTTATGGATAGTGCACAAACAATAAACAATGTGATAAGTTTATTTCATCAATGAATTAATATACATACAAATTGATACTTTGTAATTTAACCTAAGAAAACTCACTGTATATGAAACCATCAATCATGAGGGTGTTACCCTCCTCCATGACCCCAATGTTTCTGGAATTCCACCATGCGTAAAAAAAAATTCATGAAACATGAAATATCATCATCAATTCATTATCTCGCCGTGAATAACTCAAGCATCGATGGAGATTCACTTGAAGATGGAGAACTAGGTTGTCCAACCTACTCTGAGACAACCTCTACTATGGAAATCTATGTTGATGGGGTCGAAAGTGGTGGTGGTAGTGGGTGGTAGATAGGTGGGTTTTGATGGACTCTCACAAGTTTCACAAGTGATTCCAACACCCTAGGCTTGGAGAAAGGGAACCCAGAAGCAACGTGGAGGTGCCTAGGGGGTGTAATACTACTATACCTAGCAAATATATCAGTGGTCTATATACATATGAATAAAATTGAACTATTGTTACCAAATACTAAAATTCAAAAACATAAACACAAACAATTTGATAATTATATGATATTGGATTGTTTGATTTTTTGGTCCAAAATGCATATCGGATGCACTTGAAAAGCGTTTTATTGCTCCATCTAAATCACATTCCAATCAATAAAATGATTAGCATCAGGTATATATTTCTTAATTAATGATACATGGAATACATTCTGCATACACATTGATGCAGGTAATGCAAGCATGTAAGCTATTGCTCCAATCATCTCTAGGATTTCAAATGACCCACAATATCTCGCTGCCAACTTGGAACAGTTTGTGAATTTCGTGGAACTTATGTTGGCCTTCACTTTCAAGAAAATATTATCACCCACTTTAAATTATGTGTGAGTTCTTCACTTGTTAGCATAGATTTTCTTCATGTCTTGGGCAACCTTTAAATTATGTTTAATTTTAAGCATTTTATCTTCCATTTCACTCAACAACTCTCACCTAATCACTTTTATGTTAGTTGGTTTGTCCCAACTTACTGGGGTGTTTCACTTTCTTCCATAAAGTGCCTCAAATGGGATCATGTTCAGTGATGCCTGATACCCATTGTTGTAGGCAAATTCTACCAAGTGTAGTTAATATTCCCATTTATATGGTTTTTCCATCAGGCACATCCTTAGCATATCCTATATCACGTGGTTCTCCCTTTATGTTATTCCATCAGACTCAGGATGATAAGATGTGTTGAAGTTCAGATTTGTTCTGAACCCCTTGAATAATTCCTGCAAAAAATTTAGGTAAACTTTTGGTCTCTATCAGACACAATTGTCTTGGGAATGCCATGAAAGAGTAATACTTCCCTCATATCAATATCAACAACATTGGTTTTCTTCTGAGTAACCTTCATATGAATGAAATGGGAAGCTTTATTAAGCTTGTTCATTGCCACCATGATAGCATCATGTTTCTTGCTTGTTCTGGGAAATTTGGTGATGAAATACATTGTCACCACTTCCCACTTCCACTCAGGATTGGGTAATGGCTGCAACAACTTAGATGGGTGTCTATGATGAACCTTGACACTTTGACACTCCAAAAATTTAGCAATGTATTCAACAATCTCCCTCTTCATCCATGGCCAATAATAATGTCTCTTGACTATTGAAACTGTCTTCTGATATCCTAGGTGTCTAGCATAAGGTACACTATGCATCTCTTCCAAAATTGTACTCCTCAATTCATGAGAATTGGGTACATAAATGTTTTTCATGTAAAATATAATTCCATCAATTCCCACTTCATAATCTTCAATTTTCTATTGCATTCTACCTTGTTGTGATTTTGTTACCAACTCCATGCATTGTAAATCAACTTTTACAGCCTTAGAAATTATGCCTTTAAGGTTAGTTTCATACATGTTAATGATTGTAGCATGCGGTTCATGCACTCTCCTACTGAGTGTATCAGTCACTTTTTTCTCTTTTCATTTGATGTGCTTAATATGAAAGTCATACTCACAGAGGCATTCCAACCATTTGCTCTGCCTAGCATTTAAAGTTGGTTGATCAAACAAATATTTTAGACCATTATGGTTTTTACTTATCTCAAACCTCTTTCCTATGAGGTAGTGGATCCACTTCTTCAAGGCATGCACTATGGATGCCAACTCCAAATCATAAGTGGCATATATCCATTCATGCTTTTTCAATTTCTTGGATTCAAAACATATCAAAAAACCATTTTGACTGAAGACGACACCACGTCCTTCTTTGCATGCATCTGTGAAAACCACAAAATCTTGATTTGGATAAAAAACACTCAGAATTGGAGCACTGGTTAACAATTTCTTAAATTGTTGGAAGCTCTGTTCACATTCTGTTGTCCATTGAAACTTCACCCCCTTCCTTTGCAAGGAAGTGATTGGGTGAGCAATAATCACAAACCCTGCAATGAATATTTTGTAGTAGCTAGCTAGAACCATGAATGATTTGAATTCTGTCACATTCTTAGGTTTTTTCCACCCTTTGATGTCCCCAATATTTTCAGGGTCCACTGCTATCCCTTCTTCGAATATGATATGCCCCAAATAATGAATTTGGTTTTGATAAAATGACCACTTGCTCAATTTGGAATACATATGGTGTTCTCTTAAAACTTGTAACACCATCCTCAGGTGATACTCATGCTCTTCTTCTGACTTGGAATATACAAGGATGTCATCCAAAAATACAATGACAAACTTGTCTAAATATTCCCATAAAACACCATTCATTAAGCACATGAAAACAATTGGTGCATTTGATAACCCAAATGGCACCACTGTGAATTCGTGATGACCATGCCTCGTACTGAAGGAAATATTTATGATGTATTCATATCTGATCCTTACTTAATGATATCCCAACATAAGATCAATACTTGAGAATATCCTTGCATCCTTTAACTAATCAAAGAGATCAGTGATCCTTGGAAAATGATACTTGTTCTTTATAGTTACCTTGTTCAATTGTCTGAAGTCAATGCACAATCTCAATGTCAGATCTTTAATCTTCACAAATAATAACGGGGAATCCCAAGGTGACACACTTTGGAGTATATACCCCTTCTTCATATGGTCTTCAAGCTACATTTGCAAATCCTTTAGCTCTGGTGTACTCATTTTGTAGAGAGTCTTTGATATTGGAGTTTCGCCAGGGATAATATTTATAGAGAAATCAATATATCTCTTTGGGGTTAGTCTTGGTATCTCCTTGAACACATCCTCAAAAAAATTTAGGACTGATTGATCCTCCATATTTGGAACCTTATCCTTAGGTGTTTCTTCCATATAGACTACAAATATTTGGCATCCCTTCCTATAACACTTCTTCAGTTACATTGTTGAGATCTCTCGGACAATAACTGCCATAGTAATTCCTTGGAATTCTCTTGGGTTTCATTCCTCATATAGGAAAGTAAATTACTTTTTATGAAAGTCTAATACAACATGGTGTTGTGTTAAATTTTTAATTAAAATAAAGTACCAAGGCAAGTGTTTCTCTTCCCTAGGTGCCTAAGGGGGAGAAAGTGCCTAATGTGGGTCCTAGTCAAATTAATTTGTGAGATGCAAATTAAAAGATAACTTTATGACTAAAGTGAGGGTGAGTGAAGAGACACCAAATCTCAGCCACCCATCTAATCTAATCTCAACCATTATATTAGAAAACCCCTCACCTTCCCTCATGACATCGACTAGGGCAAGAGGGCGCACCCATTCTTGGGTATTTCATTAATCTTCTTGTTGAGAGAGCAAGAGAGAGAAAGAGAGAGAGGTTGAGCTTGAGAAGACAACATTTGTAGAGTAAGAGCACGATTCCCAAGACAATTGAGTAGCACAGAAATCAATGAGGGTATTTCTGAGTGTGAGGGTCGTACTGTACGAATTTCTTGAGGGCCGTACAACAAATTTTTGAGCACAAATTTTGAGAAAAGGAAACAACAGTTTTGTGGAGGCCGTACAATATGGATTTGATAGTTCGTACAACAACAAAAGGACAATAGTTCATACAACAAAGGTACAACACACATTTCAAGGCATGCAACAATTTTTGAGGGGCATTTAATGCACAAAAAAGAGGGTACATCAAACACAGAAAAGAGGCACGATTTTTTAGGAGTTCTGTACAACATTTATTGTTGTAGAAGTCGTACAGTTGTACGGATTTCTTGTACATATTTCGAGGAGCTGCATTATGGAATTTTTCTGAAGAAGACGAGCATAAAATTTCTGAGATAAGTTTGTATTTTTGCTGAAGATTAAACTGTTGTAAAAGAAATTTCTCAGAAGCTCAATAATAATAAAAAGCCCTCTCTCACTGGTTTTCCCCTTGTGGGTTTTTCCAGGGTCAAAGTTAGACTAAAAATCTCTGTCTATAAATTTTCTGAGTTTTGCATACTGCTGATATTTTATTTCTGCATTGAAAACGATGTTCAAAATCCTCAAGTTTCAGTTCTGAAGTTTATTTTCTGCTAAGTTTTTATATGCTGAAACTGTGCTGAAACTGGATTTGGGCATTTAACTTTGGCTGAAAAATCAGCGAGACTAAAAATGGGTTGGGGTCTGAAATTTTAACGTGGTATTGAAGTTGAGTTGAAGGGAAGCAGAGATTTCAACAGACAGAAAGTTGGGACAACAGACACTTCAGAGGGCATATTTTTGAATTTGTGATTTTCAACAGAAAAAGGGTCATGGCTAATGGTTTTAGAGTTGAGGACAGATTTGATGGGGCAGGAAATTTTTGTGCTTCGAAGGAGAGGATGATCTTTCTTTTGCAAGAAAACGAGTTGTGGGACATTGTGGAGAATTCCACTACTCATCATGTTGTGGTACCTACTGATGCTACTCTTCTTGCAGCCTATAGTAAGAAGAGTATCAAGACTAAGAGATTTAGTCTTATGCCATCAAGGATCATTTGATTCCTCACTTGACGGGGAAGACACATGCCTATGAGATGTCGGAGTCCTTGACTAAATTGTACCAGAGTACAAATGAGAACCGAAAGATGGTTTTGAGGGAAAAACTGAAGAGCATAAAAATGAACAAGGTTG